>JAZAYU010000567.1:158393-248100 GCA_038501625.1 Corbicula japonica | reverse complement strand
AGAGTACAAATGTAAAATGACTAAGTTCGAAAGGCAGGTTTCCTTATAAACGTGTATTTCTAATAAACCAATATCTTTAAAATTGTCATGGTGTTTAGAGATATTTGAGATGGGCTTATGACCGAAAATTCAGAGCTCTAGACCGCCGGGAAGGTATGAATCCGGGTATAACACAATATTTTATAGTGTAAAATAACAAAGTGCGAAAAAACGCAGATTCCCAAGTGAACGTGTACTTGCAATAATCCAATATCTTTGAAATTTTCACGGTTTTTATAGATGTTCGAGGTGAGCTTATGGACGAAATTTCAGAGCTCTAGACCGTCGGAAAGGTATGACCCCGGATATAAAACACTAGTATAAAGCGTAAAATGTCTAAGTGAGAAAAACTGCGCGTTCCCAAATGAACGTGTATGTGCAATAATCCAATATCTTTTAAATTTTCATGGTTTTTAGAGATTTTTAAGGTGAGCTTATGGCCGAAATTTCATAGCTCTAGACTATCGGGAAACCAGTTTTGGTTTGAGCCAATGCTACTGAATGAAGTTTACATCCGTCGGTTTTCAATGGGAATTTTCCAGGGCAATTAAGGCATGAATTTATGAGCTGAACATACACGAGTAAACGGGTATTTGCAATAATCCAATATCTTTGATATTTTCATGGTTTTTAGAGATATTTGAGGTGAGCTCATGGCCGAAATTTCAAAGCTCTAGACCGTCGGGAAGTTATAAAACCGGGTATAAAACTCAATTTTTTAGCGTAAAATGACTAAGTGCGAAAACGTTATACACTCGCTTGCCGGTGCTCGTACCCCAAACGAAAGCGCCGTTTAATAGCATTGGGCCGTAAACACCTGCTGGTCGTGTGCCAGTGATGGTGGACTTCCTAAAACCAGTATTGTTTTGAGCCAATGCTACTGAATATAGAGATTACAACCGTCGGTTTTCAATGGGCATTTCGCAGGGCAATTAAGACACGAATTTATGAGCATACACGAGTAAACGGGTATTAGCAAAAATCCAATATCTTTGAAATTATTGTGGTTTTTAGAGATATTTAAGATGAGCTAATGGCCGAAATTTCAGAGCTCTAGACCGTCCGGAAGGTGTAAGGCCGTGTGAAAAACACAATAAAAAAGTGTAAAATGACTAAGTTCGAAAGGCAGATTCCCTAATGAACGTTTATTTCTAATAATCCAGTATCTTTGAAATGTTCACGGTTTTTAGAGATGTTCGATGTGAGCTTACGGCCCAAATTTCAGAGCTCTAGACGGTAGGAAGATATGAATCGGGGTATAAAACACTATTTTATAGCGTAAAATGACTAAGCGCGAAAAAAAGGCAGATTCCCCAGTGAACTTGTACTTGCAACAACCCAATATCTTTGAAATTTTCAAGGTTTTTAGAGATATTTGAGGTGAGCTTATGGCCGAAATTTCAGAGCTCTAGACTGTCGGGAAGGTATGAATCCGGGTATAAAACACTTTTTTAGCGTAAAATGACTAAGTGCGATAATGTTATACACTCGCTTGCCGGTGCTCGTACTTCCTCCCCAAACGCAAGCGCCATTTAATTGCATTGGGCCGAAAACACCCGCGGGTCGTGTGCCACTGATGGTGGGCTACCTGAAACCAGTTTTGATTTGAGCCAATGCTTTTGAATGGAGATTACATCAGTCGGTTTTCAATGGGAATTTCGCAGGGCAATTAAGACACAAATTTACGAGCATACATGAGTAAACGGGTATATGCAATAATCCAGTTTCTCTGAAATTTTCACGGTTTTTAGAGATATTTGAGATGAGCTAATGGCCGAAATTTCAGAGCTCTAGACGGTTGGAAGGAATGAATCAGTGTTAAAAAAACTATTTTATAGCGTAAAATGACTAAGTGCGAAAAAAGCAGATTACCCAGTGAACGTGTACTTGCAATAATCCAATATCTTTGAAATTTTCACGGTTTTTATAGATATTCGAGGTGAGCTTATGGCCGAAATTTTAGAGCTCTAGACCGTCGTAAAGGCATGATTCTGGGTATACAACTCTATTTTAAAGCCTAAAATGACTAAGTTCGTAAAACGCAGATTTCCTAGTGAACGTGTACTTGCAATAATATCTTTGAAATTTTCACGGGTTTAGAGATATTTAAAGTGAGCTTATGGCCGAAATTGCAACTATCACAAGAGACTAAAAGAATTTTCAAATATCAATAGAAATTATATTTTGTCATTTAACAAACTTTATGACTAGCAACAGGTTTAAAAAAAAGATATAATGTTTTATTATTGAACCAGTCTCTGAAAAAATGGCCTCTAAAGCATTATTAAAATGTTCAACGTCATATGCATACCATCGTTTGAATGGATCGAAATTGTACTGTTTATTGATGTAAATATTGAGTTGCGCTCAACCCGGGGCTAGGGGGCGTGGGCAGTAATATGCATTTCCATTACTGCTCATGAACAGGCTCAATCAAACCGAGCCTGCAATATTTTTATTTTTGTCGCGTTTGGTGGCTTTCAAAGTTCCATTTTCATCTATTTCAAAATCACAGTAGCGTTGTTTGTGCCGTGTGGCGGCTTTAAAAAGTCTCCCCGTACATTCAATCAGTGCTGTTATCAGTTAAGTCCTTTGAAGGTCGTTGAGCATGATATTTATGTACTAGGTCAATAGTATTTTTAACTTTGCTTTTGTTTTAATATTTCGGACTGTTTATAGATGGGAAGTTACAATATCCCAGCCAATATGGATTCGGATATTGTTAAATCACCCCAAGGATATACTTCCTGCTTTTTAAATGTTGCTTTTGGCGTTGTCTGTGATTTATATTAAGATCCCCTGTCAAAATTTTATTTTGTTTAGTTCCGCCCATTGTTTTTCTCGTTTAGGGCAAATGCATTCTTTTATCTAGGGACCATACGCCGCTGAACATGGAATGGTATTAATCATCTGAAAATACCGCATTGAAGGTTCCATGTTCACCGTCATATGCATACCATCGTTTGGGATGGATCAAAATTGTACTGTTTATTGGTGTAAATATTGAGTTGCGCTCAACCCGGGGCTAGGCGGCGTGGGAAGTAATATGCATTTCCATTACTGCACAAGAACAGGCTCAATCAAACCGAGCCTGCAATATTTTCATATATGTCGTATTCGGTGGCTTTCAAAGTTCCCTTTTCAACTATTGAGATGATGCCAAATTCTTTTGTTCATGTTATTATTTTATGGAGCACCATTTGTACTTCGAAATGAAAAAGTTAAAACTTAACGTTGACTATAACTTTGCTATTTCTTATTATTTCTTCAGCAAACTTATAAATTATATTGCTCATAACAACACCTCTTGATGATACCAAGTTCTTTAGGTCAAGATAAAGTTATGCCCCTTTTTATACTTGCATTTTTATTCTGACTTGGTACCAGAGGGCGACACAAGTGTTTGACTAAACACCCATCTATTCTGATAACTTTTCATGTTTCCAAAGTTACAGATTCAGAGACCTGCAACACCAAAGTTTGATGTTAAAACTTTACCTGTCCTGCCAATATCAGCTAAAGTTTGGCAGCCTTTTTTCACATTTTTTGCATTTTTTGAGAAGCAAACTGTTTGCTAATCCGAACGCTGTTTGCGAATCCAAGCGAGTCCGTTGTATTCTTTGTTTTTTAAACAAATAAAAAGCATGTTTCCTTGTTTAAATTCAGCTACGAAGTATTAAGAAAGAAGTAAATTGTAAATTATCTTGATCAGCTTGTTGTGTAGATATATTTTAGACACATTTTGTGCAAGTAACAGTCTGGAAAAATGCTAAGCGGCTGATCTACAAAAAAGTTTTTATTGTGTTTTGTTGGTCATCCAGGTCCAGAGATTTATAAAACTTTTATTGCTAAGTAACAGTGAGAACAAAGTAGTAAGAAAATAAATAAACATTTTTTAAAACAAAACCATAACTGATATTTTGATGTTTTAGGTATTTTTCTTTAATGGTCACTATCAATTTATCAATTTAATCAAATATTTAGATGCTGAATCATTTTTTCATGTTCATCAATTAAAGTAAATGTTATTTTCTTGTTTTTTCAGGCAAATTCTTTCATGCTTACATTTCAATGAAAATAGCATGAGAGAAGAAGCAGTTGACCAAAATGGTGAAATGAAAATGGCAGTAAAATTCCCCAAATACAAGACTGGAGATGATTACACTGTAAAATCAAAAAGAGTTGAAATGACTTTTACCTATGTCAACGCATTAATTGATGAAACAATCAACATGGTGAAGACTGGAAAAGAGGCTCCCAACACCCCAATTCCACCAACCCCGTTGACTGCTACAAAAAGGAAACCTACTAAGGAGGAAGCCAGAGAAAAACTTGAAATTACGCGTTTCAAGAAAATGAGAAAAAAGTTAGATTGACTTATCATGTGAAAGACATTGTTATTTCATTATTCAAAATCCAGTGTTTAATGAAGCGTGTTCTATAGAGGATATGACTGCTATCCCATTAGCTAACAGTGTAGATCCAGACCAAACACCACATCATCATAACACTGTGGTTTACATTCATTAGGTTATTTCTGAACAAGAAGCGACCAGTGTGGATCCAGATCTGCATTCACATCTGTTGATCTGGATCAGCTCTGATGCACATGTGTTATATATGTTTAAGTATTATCTGTTATTATTTGTTTATATCAGTTATCTTTGCAATAATTTTTTTTTAATTACTGCAAGTTGCTTTTAACTTTGATCTAATCCCAAAATAAATTACTTTTGTCATTGATCAACCATCCGAGCTGAACATTTTCTTTATTTAAGTACATGCTTGTGATTTTTTTCATTATTGCACAAATTAATCTATCTAGAAAATCATAAATTTCTGTTGTGTTCTTTTCCCCCTTGGAACCTGGTATAAACCCCAAATTGGAAAATCGTTTTACCACTGACTATTACGAGGTGGTAACCGATTGGATTCTTGCTTTCGATAATTGTTTGTGGAGTCTAGTTTGAAACTGATTTTTGTATAACCATGCTTTCTTCTCCATTTTGGCTGTGTGGGGAGGCTGTGTCAGTTGTATGGGACTATATGTGCATACTTCACTTTTTTATCACAAAGTAGAGGGTTATTATTTCCTGAAGCATAAAATCTCAGAGATATGATTATTCAGGAATAATAAGATATTTTTTCATAATGTTGTATATAAAAGCTTTTAAAAACAAATTTTATTGATACTGGATTCAAGGAAAGTTATTTAGCGCGACTACCCCAATTGTAAAGCCAGTCATTCAGCATGACTACCCCAATTGTAAAGCCAGTCATTCAGCATGACTACCCCAATTGTAAAGCCAGTCATTCAGCATGACTACCCCAATTGTAAAGCCAGTCATTCAGCATGAATATCCCAATTGTAAAGCCTGTTATTCAGCATGACTACCCCAATAGTAAAGCTAGTCATTCCGCATGACTACCCCAATAGTAAAGCCTTACCCCAATTGTAAAGCTAGTCATTCTGCATGTCTTCCCTGTTAGTAAAGCAAGTCATTCAACATCACTACCTTGCTTTTAACGCTAGCAATTCAGCCTGACTAACCCGATTGTAAAGCAAGTCATCCAGTATGATTACCTCTGTTTGTAAAGCAAGAAAATCATTCAGCACGATTAACCTGGTTGTAAATCGAGTCATTCAAGGCAAACTCATTCAGTAGGACTAGACTGGCTGGAGGAATACTTTGGTTCTAAAGAGAGTCATTCAGCATGACTACCTCAGTTTCTTCGGTTTAGGATGATAAGGGAACTAAAAAGTTCCTCTTTTAAGTCGAAAGTAGGATTTGTGACGGTTGAAATAGTGGAACATTTTATTAATGTACAAAGACCCATCCAATTAAAAATAATTTATTTTTTTCAATAAAAACCATCTCAGTTATATTTACATGTATATACATCATAGCTGAACAAAGAAACATCATCTTCCACTTAAAAAAATGTCAGTCAACACAGATATCTGATATTCACACATCCTGGAACCCTCTGTAGTCATCCGACGGGTACCGGTTCCTGATAGCTGTCACGGCACAAGCTGGTAGTGTCACTCTAACTTCCTTTCCAAGATAGCCCCAACACCACCTGACTAGTTGCCTATATCCAACATATCTTTGGCGCCTGAAAGAAAATAAGAATAATGCAAAATACATTGGATATGTTTACATTATCCACTAACCCAATGGAATATGGTTGTTACATACAGGCAAACGGTGTAGATCCAGATCAGCCACCATGTGTATGCTATCTGGTCAGGATGTACACGGCTAGCTTGGAAATTTATTTAGGTCATTTATGGTGAAGATCATGATCAGAAGACAGGTAACGTGTTGGCTTATCTGGATTGATACTGGTCACACAATTGATAAAAATGTTTATCTATAATGTAAATTTAAAAAGTCTAATACGGCAAAGCGCCCGGGCGTTGCCGCTTATAGGTAACACGTAATTTATTTAAAAACAATGTAATCAGGGTCGGATGTAATTGTGATAAGTTGGATATTTACCCGTGTCCTTTTTTAGCGGCCATTAACTTCCGGTTGTTTTTTTTTCTTAAGATATTTAAACGGTCTCTACCATACATGCAAATTTTAACCATTTTTGATTTTCATCATAAATAAGCAAAGCGCTACTGAAATTGAATTATCCCACAAAAAATTGTTTTTCTTGGTTCAATGTATTTCGTTCTCAAAAAGAACGCCGGCATGATTATTTTGCTTCACAGTCAGACAACGTTGTTTGCTAATAACCTGATTCCCGTTAAGGTCCGTGTAACGGTTACGTCTGTTGAACACTAGACTCTTGCGCTGCCGCACACTAGACTCTAGCTATACCGAAGTAGTGGCATACCAATTTTTTGGTGGGTAAAATATCTGCTGCATTGTAAAATTTATTTAAAATATTTTTTTCATGAAAATAACACATTATTCTGTACATCGACGACCATTTCAAATCTGTTGCACAGGAGTTTCAGCCATGATCTTAGGTCTATAGTTGTCCTATTGATGTAAATGTGAGGATAAATATGCAGGTCGATTCCATCACTTAATAAATTGTTTTTTTTTATTATAATTTTTAAATAATAACAAATTTCAATACATGCAAATATGTAAACTTAACATTCTTTTAAGAATTTTAAGAATGCACCATTTTGAATGAGCATAGTTACATGTTAAATCCAAGTGTTATTGAAAGAAGGATTGCATGCATAAGACCAAAACTTTTTTAATGCTATAAATGAACAAAGTGTACAACAAATTGACACTTCAATATTAACAGAACATAGGTACTCAGCAAGTAATAAAAACAACCACAAAAAACAACCAGGCCACTGCAACAATAAGTGTTTTAATGGAGTTCAGTATTCAAATATTGATGTTCCAGGGAATGGCAACTGTTTTTTTCATTGTCTCAGCATGTCTCTACAAGGAGTTGTTTCTAAAACTTTTCACTACAGGATTATGATCTGCAAGCATATAATTGAGAACTGGGTTCTGTGGAAAGATATTGCTACTGTCACTCATGGCCTAACCAATGGTTTCATCACTCCGTATTACAATTCAATGATTCTAAGTAATGGCTAGGCAACAATGTGTAAGATTAAAGCTACACATAATGTTTTGAAAATTAACATTGATACGGTGTTAAAGAGAATATCATTATCAATCTTACTATGCAGAGCCAGACACGATATACATATCAATCATAGTTTACACACCATTAACAAAATCAAAAATACTATATGTTTACTTGAGGACTGTGGCACAACTATTTTACAGTGCTGACTGAAAGAGTTCAAAGAAACCAGGATATAAATGTAGATCATGATGGATATGATCAATAAAAGAATAAAATGTAACATTTGGGAGACTCCTCAATATCAGAGTTCAGCTTTCAACATGGATTGTTTTGATCCGCTCCTCTGGACTTGGGTTTGTTCAGTTGTCAGTTGTCATTGGTTTCTGAAAAAAAATCCTGGCTTGCATATTTTTCTACCATAATGATTCTGTATATGATTCTGACTGTGTGCTTGTAATTCATTACCTTAAAATCGATTAAGGTGCTTTCCTGACAACTGCAATTTATTTCTGTCTTTCTTTAAAAAAAAACAACAATATAAAGACTGGTGGTATGACATTCTTATTACAGGTTGGTTCCAGTACAGCTGACTGCACCTAGTATTATGTTTTGTAATTGTGAACAATTGGTTCATTCAGTGCTACTTATACCAAATCTATGTCTACTCTAAGTCCAGTCAAGATCAAAGATAGGTTGAAAAGTAGAATTCTACAAACAGAACTCAAGGAAAGTGAACTATTATCAACTATATCGATGAAGTTGTATTATTTATCAGAACATTCGCAAATATCTGACTCAGGATGCTACAAAAATTCTAGTTTTGTCCTTAGTAATCTCACATTTGGATTATTGCAACGCTATATTGTTTGGAATTTCAGAAAGTGAATTACAGCGTATCCAGAATATGTGCGCTAAACTTGTTTTGCAACGTGGTAAATATGTTAGTTCCAAAGACTCCTTGTTTGAACTGGATTGGTTACCATAATCTGTTTCAAATTCAAAGTTGACCGTAGTCGAGCTCATAGATATACTGTATGCGGCGGACCTCCGCATTACCAATAAAAGCTAGATCAACTTTAAGAAAATACTGTGTATAATGTATAACTGTTTTATAGGTACCGCTCCAGTTTATCTAACAGAACTGTTACACAAACCTGTCATCAAAAGACCAAATCTAATCTTATCTGCTGATAATGTGGATTACTGTTTTGCTGTTCCCTTTAACAACAGGAAAACATTTAAAGACAGAAGTTTTAGCCCCGTTGGTCCAACTCTCTGGAATAAATTGCCTCTGTATATAAGACAGTCTTCTTCTATGGAAATGTTCAATAAAAATCTCAAATCCTTCTATTTTAGAGATTTTTACGCATTGTTTTAAGATTAAGATTAAGCTGTAAACCGATCGTAATATGAAAATGTGTCTAGAATTTCTACCGAAATAGACATTATTTTTTATTGTTTTATATCTTAATAAGCTTTTAATACTTCGGACATTTTACTAGGCTGATTTCTTTAATTTATTTTATTGTGTTTATTTGTCGTTCATTTGCCCTGTATATGTCATTTTCTATCTATATATATTTACTCTTTTACTTTGCTTTACTGTACAATGCCATTGAATATGTATATAGAAATAGGCGTTTAACTAAATAAACCAGTTTCAGTTTATTTGGAAAATGCTTTTGCCGTACCTAGGCATAGCCTAAATTCATATTAGAAATAACACCAACTGAAACTTGGCAAATGAACATAAGTGGGGGGAATGTAGTTGTACTGAAATCAAGACGTCTCTGTAGTTCAATTGGTTGATGGTGAGCACAGTCACCGAGTACATGTATGTTCGAGATGAAAGGTTCAAGTCCTAGCTCATATCACAAAAACAGCCAAATAATATTTAAAATATTACATACTCATTTAGGTTATCAACTCTTACTCCCCCATACTGCTGTCGATACTGGAAGTAAGCCGTTTCAAGGACATAAGGGTCTAGGCAGACTGAGGCAAATCCTGGGTGGTTAGTAATGCACATAAGATCTGTGGCATTTTCATCATTGTAGATGTCTAGTTTCTCATAAACCTTCTCTACTTCCCGACAACAGAGGCATTCCGATGGTGTAGCCATCACAACACAGTGCCTACATGTGCACCTGTAAATAAATAATAAAAACGTCTATAACATTTAGCACCAAGATAACAATCGTATAAATTTTAATCTTGGATCTGATCAATATATTTTAATCATTAAACTTGCATAATTTTAACGATATTTTCGAGATGAAAGTGTGTAAAATGCCCCTACTATAGAAGGAAAAACCTAAATTCCGACATTTTCCGAGCCCCTTCAACACTATATCTTGGGTTGATATTTAAATTCTTTCGATGATTTTAATGAAACAAATTTATAAATCACAAGTAAATCAAATTAAATGCAATATCAAATCGCTAAAGCGATGATGTTGTCGTTACCAGCTTACATCGCGAAGTCTATCATTCTCCGAGTCGGGTTCTGGATTTGCCGTTTCCATTCGTCGTATTGCCAGCCGTTCCTGCGACACCACCGGTCGGGTCTCTCCGTCACTTCTATCAGTTTCGTCATCTTCTGAATATCCTCCTGAAGACGATGAACAGTGAAATTCAGACTCTGTATCGGTTTCTTCGTAGTCAGCCATTTTTGCGCTATCGCATGTGTACTGTATATGACGTCACTCCGAGACTTCGCTCTTCGGAAATTATCGGAATGTCGTTCGGCTGCTTCCGTTAAAGATGTGCTATATGCAACTTTTCATATTGCTCACGACCGGTAATTTTCGGAATTTTTCGGGAATTTATGGTTGGGTAAAATCTTTAGACGAATACCTTTCAATATAAATTGTCATAAGTGGTCGAAATAGGGGTCCTTTAACCTCATTTGTGCAGGTCATTGGATGGGAAGATTTTGAATCTTGTCATTCTATTTTAATGTGTTCAAAATATTATTGATGTAATAATGATAGTATTGACACTGATTTCAAATAAAATAATACTGTTTCATGATGTTTATTATCATAAAGCTTTCAAAAGCCTATAACTTTCCCTAGGCTGGCGAATAAACATCTACAAGCATGTTTCTGGTCTGAAAGTTTTCAAGTTGTCTTAAAAAACATATGTTTATTTATTTGTAGCTGCTAAATAAACAGAATTAAAGATTCAAAATACATATATTTTTCTCTAAATTTCAGCAGTAACATAATAAAAACATCCATAACTCCAAAATGGCCCGAAGTGCAAAAAATGCAAAATAAATCGGGGACCAACAAGGCTTTTCAGGAAAAAAACAACTGCTTTTTCAAGCATCTTCACAGCCAATGGCCTACAACAGAGAGGTTAAACTACTAGGATTTTGTTTTTGGGGACATTTTATTCTATTCGTCAGTCAGTGTTTATACCACATTATTAGAAACCAGATGCGTTACTGCCACGGCTACGAAAACTTTTGTTACGGGGTTGTTAAACTTTCAAAATAAACCCAATGCGTATAATCGGAGTATATCTAACGAATTGATAATTTTATTTTAAGAAAATACGTGAGAAAACAGCTGAATGTGCCCGTGCCCATCACTACGCATACTATGCCAACGTAAGAACAGGAATACAATAAGCCGTGGCATTATAACATAATGACACAGAAGTTTTAAATATCTTTTTTGCTTATCGGTCGGCTGCTTATGCGTACAAAGCAATAAAAATGCGAAATTTTAATACACATTTACAGCTGGTGAAACATGTCTTACTATGTATCTGGTGAAACATGTTTTACTATGTATCGGTCGGCTGCTCATGCGTACATAGCAATAAAAATGCAAATTTTAACACACATTTACTTGACGTGAAAATAGTGGATTTTAAACAAGTCACGTGCATCATGACGTCACCACATTAAAATTAACTAGTCTGGTTTTCAATACTTTGCAAACAGCTCTGATTGAGTAATTGAGTCATCAAATCTGGAAAAAAGGAAAAATCTTCAATAAACATGACATTAAAATATCTGCGTTTTTAAATGATCTCAGTATATAAAAGCTCTACCTGTAATCATGTTTTCGTGCATATATTTTTTCTGGCGCATCATTATAATTAATAACGTTCAGTATTTCATTGATTCTCTTTAGAAAATCTGCTTTATGCAAATTATGGTATTTTTCTAACTTTTTAAATAAATGCAAACGTTTCGAAGATTTTACATTTCTAGCTAAGCAAGACTCAGTTGTGTTTAATAATACGTCTTTTTTATTACTTCGTAGCTGATTATAAGAATTTAAACAAAGAAAACACACTTTTTATGTTTTATTTAAAAACAAAGAATACAACGGACTCGACAGGATTTGCAAACAGATCGCTCGGACTGGCAAACAGTTTGCTTCTCAAAAAATGCAAGTGTTCCCTATCCTCAACGTCGCGACCAGTGTTCCCTATTCTTTTCGATTTTTGTGGTTTTTACATCAGTTGCATACAGAAACTGGATATTTTTGCACCAGTAACATTCATTTCGTCGAGATATAACAAATTTTTCATTTAACAATTTCAAAAAAAATGGAATACTTGCGAAAACTGGCTAAAAGAACGATTTCAACAAGATCCAAGTTTACCCTATTTCCGAGAAATGGAAGCTGCCAAACACTGTACATAAAATACCCCATAATCTACAAAATCTGGAAAAATTTGGAATACGCTATGAAATTTGTCTTCGTGTACGGGGTACTCTAGTGTTTATTTCATCTAAAATGGTCCAGGAATAAGCGAGAAACAATAAAAAAAACTTACCTCGAACCGAGAGATTTTGTTTGGCTTGCGGCAATGTTTTTGTCACGTGATTCCTCACCCTGTTTAAACAGAAGAACAATTTTCACAAAATCTGTGACCATTTTTCGGGAAAATAATCTCATACATTTGTTATATTTGAATAAAAAAAGGAGAAATCTGCACAGAAAAAAGAGTGTGGAAATTTTGTGAGAAAAAATGCATGTCGTTATGTTTAAATATTAAAAGAAATTTGACTACGTCCACATGGCAAACAAATAAAATAACATAAACATTTTGTGGAAAAAAGCAACACATTTTCACCAATCAACATTAAATAATATAAAAGTTATATAGCAATTAATAATTATGTAATATTGTTATCAGTCATCATCAAGTCTTATATAGTCATCAAAATCATCAAATCATATATATTATCATCAAACATCATCAAATAATATAATATTATATTATCATCACTCATCATCAAAACATATATACACACTTATATTATCATCAATCATCATCAAATCATATACACTTTTATTTTCATCAATCATATTCAATCATAAATACATTTATATTATCATCAATCATCATCAAATCATATACACTTATATTATAATCATTCATTACAAATCATATACACTTATATCATCATCAATCATCATAAAATCATATACACTTATATTTTCATCAATCATATTCAACCATAAATACACTTGTATTATCATCAATTATCACCAAATCATATACACTTATGTGATGATCATCAATTATCATCATGTCACAATATCGTCTTGTTTTTAGGATTTCCATCTCGGGGGCTTAGAAATTTCAGGTACCCCTAGACAAATTGTGCGTATTATTTTCGTCTGGTTGATTTTCGGTATCATGTGGGTAGATTTTAAGTTCAAGCTCAAGAAGAGAAGAGAATGCCCATCAGAAAATAGCGCATCAACTTCCTGTACCTTAAAGCAGCTAATAATTTGCATAACTTTTTTGACGAGATAGCATTATCAATTACAGAGCTTTCACGGAAATAAAATTTCGCCGACATATTAGGATTGATCCTACTGTTTAAAATAAACATACTTGTAACCTTGCAAATGTCTAATAGTCTAATACCTAAATTATTTTCTTTAATATCTAAAGAACACCTATTAACTTTAATATTAAACTTTTGTTGCCGTTCTACACTATTCATAGTATTTAAACAGTCATTTTCAGTACCAATTTGTTCTGCTTAAAAGTCATCAAATACCTAAAATCTGGCAGATTGACCGTATGAGCATTAAAATCGCCTATTAAAAGAACTTTCGTAAATAAAATACATTTGGACGTTATTTCAGATTGGGGATCATAAAATTCATTTTCTGTTAAGAATTTGCACATTTCTGGTGGGATATACACATTACCCATTATTGAGTCACAAGTTAAATATGCAGATACTTGCTTTTTGATTTTAACCAAAAACGATTCATTATTTGACTCTAAAATTTCAATATACTCTTGAAAGTTGTTATTTACAAATAGAGCTAATCCTCCTGACCTCTTTTTATATCTTGCCCTTCTTGATTTTGAATAAAAGTGATAACCTGACACTTTAACTCTATCGAATTCATCAAATTAAGTTTCTTGTAAACAGATAATGTGATAATCTTCAATCAATTTTACAAATTTCGGGTATTCTAGCCTTTTTTTTTAAACCACAAACATTAAAGCTAACAATTTTGAATTTTTCTTGTGGCAATGTAGAAGTATCACCTTCATTCAAAATCATAGAGCTGTTACCGTATGCCGCTATGTATTACATTTCGGCAGGTAAAAATGATCGCACTATACAAAGCGGAATACGGTATTATCTTAAAACTCAGACTGAAAATTAGAAATTTTATTTCCATTGGTATAATCTTTCGTTTTTAAAACTGATGACAAATTATTTGTATTTTTCAGAGTTTTGTTCATACACAGTTCACCAGAAGTTTTCCTCGGCAACTGAAGACCATCTCTGAGATTTGACGTAAAACTATAGGGATACGAACTTTCATTATAATGCTTACATGAGATAATTGTTGACGAGCTTGGAAGATGGTTACACTGTTTACAGAAGAAGGTTGATGAAGCAGGATCAGATTCATCAGTTTCAGTTGTACATGTGTCACTAGGAAATGATTTACACAGAGAATATGCTGATTTACACCAATTTTCACTATTGACACAAATATCAGGAACACAAATTTCAGGATTCATTCTCCCCGGTGCGTCCTTGACGTGAGTACTCTCGCCTATCAGTGGAGGTGCGGATGTGTTGACCGAAGTTGGAGGGGTGCTGCCATGGGTCACGCTATGGACAGAAACGTTCGGAGCTAGCAGTGCCGATTTATTGACGGACTTAAAAGTGCTAAATCTTCCTGGGTTCTTCGGTTGCTTACCGGTTTTATAACGTGGCGGTTTCGGTGGTTTCGCCGCAGCAGCGGATGGACGTAATTTATGATTAGTAGATTCAGAATCAGTATAAGAACAACTATGTGAATATTGGGAAGCCTCTGACATAATGACATTCTCCAAGTCTATGGCGTCATCTAATTTGGATTCATGGTGACGTTGCGAGTGCTCATCATAAATCATAGGTGCCACATCGTAACGCACCTTCAGTGCTTGAGAAATGCACATCGGAATAATCATATCACGAACTCCTCTTAACACATTGTGCCAGTCAGGGAACATGTCTTTTATGACACGTCTGTTCACCACAAGTGCGGCTTTGAATTTGATGTGTACATTCTTGAGACCGAATTATGTCCTATACTCCTTATTTTCATCCCAAGGGGTCTTCCTAGCGTCCGTGATCTCACGCGAATATTCACGGGAAAACCCTATTTCGGTACCTTTAAGCTTGTGAGCTATGCTTATCAACAACTCGACCTAGAGGCATACTGGAACGATACAAGAATAGCCCGTTGCCTGCGTTTGGTGCTTTGAGGAAGGTGAGGTGCTCTATGTTTGATTATGCGGCCAAGTCGATATGCAACCGAAATACGAGCAACGGACTCAAATTCGAGTTTAGTGTCAATAATTTCCTGAACCACACTAATAGTGTCTTCATCAATCTCTTCCGGGACTCCAGATATCAACAAATTATTGGCCCTGATACGCACCTCAAAGTCTATTGTCCTATATTCTAATAAATGCACGCGTTCATCGAGGATATGATGTGTGGCATAGTTTACATAGACTTGAGCCTCAATATTGTCAACTCGCTGTTTCAATAAATTCATATGTGAGAAATTGTCAAAAAAAATAAAGTTCCGTTTTTTCATCAGCTGAAAATTGTTTGATTTTTTTCCGTGTTTACACTTGCACTTTCTTTAAACGGCGAAGGTGACGAGGGTGGGGTACCTGTCGAATGGCGGGCTCGCTTTGGATACCTGACTGTCTGATAACTATCCGATAGAGGCACATATCCTCCAAATACCTTTTATCGGTGGAGCCAAATGATTCAGCCATGATCTGGTTATTTTATTGCCTCTTTCAAGTTGCTTTAAGTTGCAGAAAACACGGATTTGTATCTCTTGTACGACAGTTTAGAAATCCACGTCCGTCATGTTAACAATTCCATTATGCATATTCATTTTAGCTTAACCAAATTCAATCACCAGCCATATTGGTTTAAATACTTAAAAGTTATGGACAATTTATTCATTTTAATATGACCAAACTATTATCATCTGAACTCTGGAAAACCTTTGTTGAGCTAACAAGACAGATTGTGCTTCAGTTGCTTAAACTTATCTAGCCATGTCCTCTGTCTGACAGTTCGACACTCTTGTTGCTTTTGTACTGATTTTATGCTTATAAACATAGCCACGTTATCATGTTTCAGTTTAACTTGATCATTTGAAATGGAGAATAAAATATTAGTCAATAATTAATTAATACTGTTGTTATAACTGACAGAGATTTATGCAGATAGCAATGAAATAACTCCAATATTGTACAAAAAAATAAAGAAAGAGAAATCTAATAAAAGCTGCTATCTACATAGTTGGCGACAATTACTATGCTAACTTGCGATATTTATTTTCAACAGAACGCAAATCCTAAATAGGCTACCATAAAATTAGTAAAACGATGTAAATTTGAAATGAAATAGTTGTGCTGAAAGTTAAAAAGACAACAAATATTTAACACTCAATAACTGATTAAATGGAGATGAAAGTGTAAGAAATAATTTTCATATTTCCAACTTTGTACACATCAATAAAGTTATGTCCTTGAAAGACCAAACCACCGTAAAATGTGTTGCCAGAGAGATTCTGATTTTCGCTTTCCCATAATTTGTTCAAAGTTTTGCTTCATTCTCTCTTTTTCGATTTCCAACGCAAGTTGCTTCTCTCTTTCAATGAAATCCTGGTGTATTTTCCTCAACTCTTCCCTCTTCTTCTGTAGTTTTTCTAAAACAGTGTAATAAGAATGCTCGGATCTAAAGCAGTCGACTTTTCTGTGCAAGACAGTTTGTATGTGAAATATTATACACCATGATAAGAATTATCTTTTGAACTTTTCAAATATGTTGTAAAAGGTAAGGTAGAAAACAGTTATAACTGCTTAAAAAGTACTTAACTATGGTTAAATAACATTTTATTCCCATTCGAACAATCATACACGTAAGCACACCGCCACCATTAAATTGTATGGTGGTTTATTTTCCATTCGAGTTGATGTTTAGTCCAATCTAATTTTTTGGTGTATAAATAGGCTAAATACTGCTGGCTTTGAAATAACCGAAAAAATTATAACCTAGCTTACAATGACGACTCTTTCGATGTCCCCGTGAAATTAGCAATTTGTTGCAGAAATGTTTTTGTTTTTATTGGACTTATATCACAGTTTTATATAGCTGTCTTTTCCATAAGTATTATGCTACTTTAGAAAAAAACAAATATTGTTCAGTAAAATGCATTTTGTTTATTTCTACTTTTCAATGTACTTCAAATGTATGTGCTATTGTATTATCTTTTCGAAAAAAAACCACCGAAAGTACTTTCTTTTATGCTTTTAATTGCTAATGCAAGAATCTTCATATGACATATTAAGGGCCTACCACAATCCTAAACCTGTTCATCGATAAAACGAACATTATCAAAATCTCAATAATGGCAAAATGCCGTTCAATAAAACTTTGCACTAAAGAGTGTTACTATTCTATCTTTATTTTGGATGCAGTAAGACACATTAGAAAAGTAAAGAAAGAAAAAGCTAGACCTAAAATTTCCTTTAAATTCTATTTACATAAATTCACAAAAACTAAGCGATTCAAAACAAAATTTTAAATTCCCAAGTGAGTGCAATGATACTGAAAGAAAATGTTGTGTACTTTGTAAAACAATCAACTACTAAAAGAGAAATTTGTGATTGTCATCCGTTTACGCGACCAGGAAATTGAAGGTCAAACACTCTTTTACTAATATCTCGTAAAGTTTAAATATGTAATAAATTGTTGTCAGTATTATATTACTTATGTGGGCATTTAAAATGATGTTTTGTATTGTTTAGTTTTTGTGAATTTATGTAAATAGAAATTTAGGGAATTTTTAGACTTCGCTTTTTTCTTTACTGATCTAACGTGTCTTACCATCTGCAAAATAAAGAAACATTAATAACATACATTTGCGCAAAGTTTTATTGAACGGCATTTTGCCATTATCGAGATTTTGATAATTTTCTTTTTATCAATGAGCGTGGTTGGGAGGAGTGTGATAAGCCCTTCATGTAAAGCAAACAAAAACAAATTTTATTTTATAATTGTTTTATATCGTTCTTTTTCTACTTGCAATCGGATAAACACTCGGAGAAGAAAGCGTAAAAGCTCAGTATAGATTTATGCAAAAAAGAGAAAACAATAATTACGTATTGCTTCTTCTTTCTCGTGACGTTTAACTAAAACGTGTAATCTCATTTCTTCGTCTTTGATGTTTTCTCCGTAATTCTGAAGGGCTGTTATTTTCTGAAATACAATTCAAGCTAAATTTGTGAAAACTGAAAATCATACACAAACCGTGCTATGACAAACTGTGCCTTCTTGCAGTGTTTAACTTTATTTTGGAAAATTATGTTGAAAAGTTATTTCAATCCGTGTTTATAAAATAGATAAAAATGGAACTTTGAAAGCAACTGAACACGACAATATGAACAATATGAAAATACTGCTGGCTCGGTTTGATTGAGCCTGTTCGTGGGCAGTAATGGAAATGCATATTACTGCCCACGCCGCCATATATAGGATTAATATTTATATATAGGATTTATATATTTTTTGTATTATATTTTTCCATTTTCTTCGATTACGTGTGGTGAGTTTGAAACTAATCATATTACAAACACATGCCCGCTTTTGTCGTTACGTTTTAGTACTTTGAGCTGATTTCAGCAAGAAGACACCGAGAACAAGGTTGCGTGGACAAAATACCTTTAAACCTGGTTGAAACCCCCAGTGGCAATTAGTTTTGCCACTGACCGTTCCAAGGCGGTATCCCCAAAGATTCTCTTTTCGTTAATTGTTTGTGGCGTCCTATTTGAATTGACAAACTTATATCAAACACGCTCTCTTTCTTCCTCTCTTCTTTTTCGCTGCGTGGAGAGACTCGGTTTTTTATGAGTGTGGCGATTCCTGATATGCATATTTTACTTTTTACGTTCTCTTTCAAGATTTACCTCGAAACATTAAGTATAGGTTATAGTTTCTTTGAAGGCTTTTATGAAAATTAAACCGTCAGGCCCAGCGCAGCTGGGCGAACGTTTGATTTTTTATACAAGCCTTCAAATATACTATAATGTATATACTGGTCGAAATTATTTTTGTAAATGACAGAACAATCGCCGTCTAAATTACCATATATATGTATGCAAATAATCGATAGTCAAACTGAAAGTAGTTTTGTCATTCAATGGCCCGTAAACATGTACTGAGAGTATATTTTAGAACGTGAATTATGACATTTCTTTATCTGAAATCAACATTTGAACTTAACTGTCAGAAAAAAAACTGTGTATAAGTATGCCCTTGGGTTGTGAAACAAGTGTTCATTCGTGGAAGTTCCATTTTACCCCTTGCTTCATAAATAAATATTTTATAGCATGGCAATATACATGTAGTTTAAATCCGAATCAACCGGTTCATCCGTGTAGTCTGAGCACGATCGACACTTATCGCTGTTAGACTCACTAGGTTGTTTGTGACAAAAAAGGAAAAGTGAAAAATTAATACTTATAAGATGACATTGATTTAATGGGTGATCTGGATCTAAACTGGTCGCCTATGTGATAACAGACGTATCTATGAAATAAAGGGTTAAGCAATTTAAAAAGAATATCATAAGCCAAAGAAGTCAGAGCTAAAAAATATTTAAATGATGTTCTTGTCCTCAAACTTTTTTAAGTCACGCCTCCTTGAACACTGTAGAAGATCGTTAACGAACTATACATGTTTATCAATAAATGTTCGAACAATAATATGGAGGAAATCGACATAAAATAAACACTTTAATAAATTTAAATAAAACTCATGAAAAATTAAATATATTCACTTTTATTTTGAAAATGAATGAGTCAATCTTCGATTCATGTCGTTTGCATGATGTAAAAGCCCTTATTATACACCAGTTTTACACAAAAAAACTTTTTAAGGTTCTCTGTTCGTCTTTCACATTTTATATAAAATGATCTCCAATTGTTAAAAATGTACTTTCGAAAAAAATCTTTTAGTAAAAATATTTTTAAAAAAATTTACTAACTGAAATATCAACCAATCATCATATTTTTTCTTAAAATTTGGCATGAAATGGGGTGCAACAGGTACTGAAAACAAGTATAAACCACCGTATCAAGAAAGATCAAATTTAATTGAGTGGGTCCTATAATATAACCGTCATGTTTCTGTTGAAAGTTCAAGTAACTTTCTTGAGAATTAAACTTTATAGGTTCAAGTTAGTAAGCTTAAAATTCAACTTAAAAATTCAAATGATTTTTTTGAAAATTTAAGTTATTTTCTTTAAAACTCATTTCAGTTGAAATTTCAAGTTACAAAGGTGAAAATAAAAGTTGCCTTGATGAAATTTCAACTTGTAAGATGAAAATTCACGTGAATAGGTTGAAAAGTCAAGATATCATGTTGAAAATCCAAGATACTATGTTGAAAATTCAAGTATCTTGAAAATTTGAGTAAATAAATTGACAATTCAAGTTAGTTAAAAAATTTATCTGGCTCAATCTGGTGATCTAGATTAACCACTATAATTTGTATGCTTGCTGCATTTTCTAAGTATCTTTTTTACTGCCTTGTGTTTTTTTTAAACGAACGTGTTTTCCAATTCAATTTAGTGAGCTGACATAATCGTATATATTCTAAAATGTTTACCTCGTCATCATCAAAGTTGTTTGTTTCAAGCATAAAAATACTCTGAACGGTTTTAACATCCTGCTTGTATCTAGAGACACCGTCTTGATAAGAGTATTTTGCCTTGCGCCTTTGTATTTTATCTTCGTGAATCTTTGCTAATATTTTCGATAATGACGCTTGAACCTTTTCGGTGTTCTTTTCTATTTTCTTTTGTCGGATACATTCCATTTTCGTCTGAAATTCAACAATCATTCAGTATTTTACAAAACATTCAAACGTTCTGTCTATATGCGTTTTGTCCAACTCGTTTTGGTAGTTGGTAATTGTTTTTGTCATAATAATAATAGATATAAGGAAACTAAATTGAAAGCCTCCGAGCACGACAAATGTGAAAATAGTGCAGGCTCTGTTATATTACTTCCCACGCCGCCTAGACCCGAGTTGAGCACAACTCGATATTTATACCGATAAACAATTCAAATGTTGATCCTTCCAAAACGATTGTGTGCATGTGTTGGTGTACATGGAACCTTCAATACAGTATTGTGAGATTAATACCAACAACATATGGTCCACTGACAGAAGAATGTTTGCCCTAAACGAGAAAGCAATGGGCGAAACTGATTAGAATAGACCTTTGAAGGGAAATCTAAGACTATTTATCCTGCATACATTGTACCACAGACAACGCCAAAGTCAAAAATTAAAAACCAGGAAGTATACCTTGCAAAAAAAGTTCTGCACTTCTGGACATTTTATAAAATACCTTTTTAATTTCAACATGCACAACAAAATGATACATGCCAAATAAATCAGCAATTCAAATTAAACAGTAAAAAAGTCAGAAATAAAATCCGATCAATACTTTATAAGCAATTCATTGTTAAAGACTCTGGGTGTTTCTACACAAAAGTTGCAAAAATCGCTAGACTTATACTGAGTAAATTCACCGAGATGAATACGGCATTCTTTCGGGCGGCATCGCACGGAATTTAACAGCCGGCGAAATTTCAATTGTGGAATTGGAACAAGAAAACCGGGTAGATCAACTAGCTTGACAAAATTTACGTATTCTGTCTTGTTTAGAAAGACGTCGACTAGGTGGCCGGTGTGGTCCGACATTTGCCATGACGGTCAAATTAAACAAAACATTCCTTGTTGGCCCGTAAAATAATTAATTTAAAAAACAATGTAGATGTGTTTTCTCAAATAAGATTAGGTGTTGATTGCATTGGATAATAAATAAATTTTAAAAAATGTAGATGTGTTTTTCTCAAATAAGATTAGGTGTTGATTGCATTGAATTTTATACACTTGATAAGCTGGATGCTTTGATTCATTAATTATACAGAATGGAAACTGTTGGAATCATCACTAAACTGTTTTGTCATACCTTTAGGTTAATGAGTGAGACACTGTGATACTTAAATTAATAAAAACTTAAGTTTGAGTGTAATTCTGGAAATGGCTTGGAATCAAATTTTGATTTCCAACTGTTACTAGCATCACAGTGCATGCTCATAATTGCTTAAAACAGACACTGGTAAAATGTTGAGTAATTTCATAGATTTCACAACTCTACCTTGATACTGCAAATTTTGTTACTTTTGACTGTTGACTTCTATCATACTCAAAATGGCATTTCTCGCTTATTTACCAACCAATTTTAATTTCGTTTATGTCTTTAACTCCGCAAACAATTAATCTTGTTATCCAAGTTAATATTTATGCCAGTTATTTACTATGTTATAAAATTGACGCAAAAGAACACTTATGTGCAGAACTTTTTTGTTGGGTATATATCCTAGAAGTGATTGAACAGTATCCAAATTTATACTGGCTGGGATATTTAAACCATCCATCTTTAAACAGGCCGCAATATTGAAACTAGACTGTGTCCTCAGGACACTGATGCCCCCATAACAAAATTTACAAAATTTTGTACCAGGTATTAACAACATGTGGTGATCATGAATAGTAAATGAGGAGTAAGTGCCACAAAATTTAATAACTAACATAAACAAAGGGCCATAACTCTGGTGAAAATTGTTGCAAGACAATGTTCTTTACAACAATCTTCACATCATGTCTAATCATCTGTGCAAGTTTGAAAGAAATCAGGTAAACAGAAATGTGAAGATTTAACTACTGAAATTAACAAAGGTCCATAACTGGTAAAAATAGTCGCAGGAAAGAATTCTTTCTTTACTATCATCTACACCTCCTGCTTGATCATCTGTGCAAGTTTGAAAGAAATCCGCCTTATAGTTTAGGAGGAGTTAATGCCACAAGATTTGGGGACGTATGGGCGTACGGACGGACGTACAGACGTACGGACGGACGTACGTACGGACGAGTGCAACTCTATATGCCTCCCACTTTGTGGAAGCAAAACAAACGTAAGATGAGATCAGTTCTATAAACATACATAAGAATCGTGCTCAAAGACCTTCAATGGACAACTGATAACATCTCTGATTGAATGTAGGGGGCCATAAGGTTAGTTTTAAATTATAATATCCGTAAGGAAACAGTAAACGTAGACTCTATATTGTAATACCGTTGCTTGATCCACATAAAAATCTCTTTTTTGAGGATACGACTGTTTTGTGAAAACTTGTAGCTTCGTACTCTGTAACTCCAAACACTTTTCTTCGAGGTCTAATTTCTTTGGTACGGGTAGTAAAATCGCGTCTACCTCTTTTTTGTACTCGTCAACCAAAACCGTAACCAGTTTTCCGTTATGAATTTCCGCAGCTTTCTCGCTGGCTTGTGTGAAAGTCATAGCATCGCCCTTCCTCAATGATTGCACGTATGTTCTTGCAAATGCTTCAAATACTGTCAACACAAAATCATGCTTAAAATATGTTTAAAAGCAACCTTTTTGATATTATACAGAATATAAAACATTTAAAGAGCACTTCGAATAAAAATTCATGATTTTCGAAATTAATATAATAGAAGAAATCCGATCATTTTCTGGTAAGAGTGTTAATTGTTATCTGTATTTATTAACTGACACAATGTATTTCTCAATATGTGGTACTAATAACCAATAATCTAGAATGAGCTTTTTATGATTTTGCGTTTTTTGAAAATGTAATATGGTCAAGAAAAGGCGAAATTATTTGGAAAGTTAGAACCCGTAGGAAAGTTAAAACCCGTAGGTTGTTTGCATGTCATCACCATCTATATATAAAAATACCGTTTATTTAATAAAAAATAGTTCATTTCACGTTCATTTTAGAAGAAACTAAAACATTTGCCAAAGATTGTTTAAATGATTCTGATCAAGTAAAGAATTTTGTTTTCTACTGTTTTTGCCCCAAGAAGCTGACAATCGCTTTATGTTCTGCATTTACAACACCAAAAAATGAAATATACGTTAATGAAAAGGCCAAATGAAGAATACACAGCCTCCCTAAACAACGAAACAATGGTAAACCACACGTAATTAACAAAAGAGATAAATAAATCAACAGTTGCACAACTGCTGCTCTTAGTCTTTCATTTGTTTTTATAAACATATGTAACCAATCTTACACAAGTATTGTAGATTAACCAGAATTAGAGGGATAGGATCAAGACCTAACTAGTTTATAACTACCAATAAGAAAACGTCATGAAAACAAGGTTTTAAGTGTGTTTAACGTTTGTAAAGCTTTACAGTGACAGAGAATAAATTTTAAATGTCTCGGTGAAAAGAATGCATGGCTTTTACTATTATTTAAACGTCGCCCGAGTTCTGAGTGTACCAAACTAGATCGTGTACAGTGTAATGTTTAGAATAAACTAAGATAGTTTTGCTTTTTGCATATTAACTAGAATTTTTATAAATCTTGCTCAATATATCTTTGTATGAATTCATGGATATTTTTTCTATTATTTTGAATCATAACTGAATTCTAGATGGCGTTGTGTATCAGTTTATTAGGCGGCATATGTGTTTCTCAAATGGCCATTAGCAAGTGGAATTTAACAGTTTTCATATGATGTGTACAAATGCTTTCAATGTATCCTTTTGATTTATTAGTACGATTTTACTTGGATCTTTTAAATATAATAAAAGCACCTCTAAAAACGTACAATATATATTGGGCATGGGCTTTAAACTAATATACACGATTGCGTAACATTTTACCTAGACCATCAGCTTGTTTATCTGTCACAGCATCAAATACTTTTGGGCTGCAGCTGTAAACAAATGTTTTAAGACGTTCTAATCCAAAAATAAATTCTTCATCCAGAACTTTTTCATCCAAATCTTCCAGTTTTGACAGATGTCTGCTCAGCGCCGGCGCAGGAAGTGTAAAGCATTTCCTTTTGGGAAAAAACTTCTTAATGCATTCTTTTGTATTGTTGTATGCTTCTTTTCCTGGTCCGGTGGTGATTTCCAGAGCTTTTGTAAAGTATTCGTCTTCACTGCATTTATCAAGTTTTAGATGAAAATCTCGAAGGCACATTGTGAATGTAGGAGTCAAAATTAAAAGTAGGTTTTCGCTGTCTTCATCTGTAACTTCACCAACTGCAGCCAGTCGTATACTTCTCGTCATTTTTGTTATAAATATGTGAGAAGTAAAGGATCTGTTTATCAATAGATTATATATAATAGTTTGCAAAAGATCGTCGAAGGAAAATATACTATATTTTGCCATTAGGGAGACCTTTGTATTTTTTCCGATGGCAGTGCAATGACGACTGTACAGGAAGACGGTCCTTAATTCCCTGATTTTAAGTCTCAATAATATGTTGTTATTTTTGCAAATAATTATCATAAAATGAACACTAACAGTTCTTGGAGCAACTTTCCAACTAATCATAACAGTTTCAAGCATGTCGAATTGGTAAAAGTAAGTACTATGTAAAAGGGAAGAAGTGCTAACTTTAGCGCATTTAACGTCATAAATCATATGACAAACATTTATAAAACCAAAAGTCTAGATGAAATCAATTCCAATTTATACTTAAACTATATAATCATAAAATACTTAATTTTGCTAATTCTAAAATTTTCAAAAGCTACTTAGTTCTTACGGATTCATTTGGATTGGGAGGTCATGGATTTTAATCCCGACTTCGTTCAACCATTAAGACACAATCCGTAAGTTGTACAGATGTAGCTCAGTTTGAAACAAAAATATAACATGCATACATCAAAGCACATTATTAAGTGGTATGGTGGGCAAATTTTCGATTTGCTTCGTGAGGGGCCGCTTTTCAATAGGTAAAAACGTGGAAAAATGAACTCAAACACAGATTCGCTGAAAATACATCAGAAAAGTAAAAATAAATATGAACATAATCAAAGGATACGACATTTTCTCGAGATTCTCCTTCTCGATTGCACCTTTTTGGTTATAAATCAGCGTACTGCTCAACAAAGCCGACAAGCAAAACAGCTGATCGTCGTTTTCAGTGTCTGCCTGAAACAATAAAAATGTAACATCTTCGCTTCATCCCGTTAAAAAGAAAATACTTGATTTTGTCTTCATTTAAATTCCATTTTTACTAACAAGATATTTGTGGAGCGAATATCTATGGAGTGGGAAACAATGTTGTTTTTGTTGTTGTTTCATTTTAGTTTAGAGCAAAAACAACCTTTTATGCAACAATGATCTAGCCTTTCAAAAGTCTTCTTTACGTTTTTTGTTTGTGGTTTCTTGATCATTGAAATATAAACCAATGCTTATTTTTCATCTTGTGTTGGGCGGACTGTTTCCTTAGTTTTGCTATTCATGAAAAAGGTTTAAATTTATTTTCTCTTGCAAACGTATTTTTAATCAGACTGGAGTCCTAACTATAAGGAAGTGAAGTGTTCAATGAGAAAAAGTCTTAAGATGACAAAGGGAACGCCTATATGATTATAACTATATGATTTATAACAGCTTCTTCAAAACGTCACCTGAGATTTTAATAGATCAAAATAGGTTTTGGCAGTGGTATCAAATAATTGTTCGCAAAAACTAATTACATGCTCTTTTACGGCTGTTCGAAAAGCTCGGGTAAGTTGGTTGTTGTGCATAAACTGTACTAATAAAAAGGTGAAATATGCGTATCAGGAATCGCCACATTCAGAAAAAACAGCCTCCCCACACAGTCAAGAAGAAGAGAGGGGGAGAGAGCATGGTTAATAAAATAATCAGTTTCAAAAAAGACACCACTAACAATAAACAAAAAAGAGAACCCGAGGGTTTAACGCCTTGGAACGGTCAGTGGCAAATCAAATTGCCACTGGGGGTTTAAACCAGGTTCTAGGGTGCACCAACCTCACACTTGCCCCAACAGGTTCTCATATCATAAAACAAGTACAAGTTGTCTTGGTGAAAAGACTCCAACCCACTTATCTGCTTAAGGGTTAGAAACACAAACGAGAGCTATTTTTAGATTGTTACATTTTCTCTATGTTCTACATCGTCGCTTCTGAATCAATTCTGAATATTTAGCTTATAGTTTGAATAGAAAAAATCTGATGATCCGTTGTTACATTTTATGGACAGTAATGAAAGTGTATAAAACTACAATTTAACAGTTGAAAATTGGAATATTTGAACTGGCATATACGACAACGTCAGACATTGTATATTGTTTAGAAGAACCCACTGCGATCTTTAAAATATATTGCAAGCCTTTTTAATTTATTCATCCTCCTTTACACACACTCTAATCTTTACTGAATAATTTAATAGACTATTTTGGAAGCGTATTTTTCAGATAAGCACATTTTGCTCTTTTACATTCCTTCAAACATACATTCCACATAGCGTATACTTTTTATGTTAACTTAAGTTTATGGTAACAATGAAACTCATAAATACCTTTTCAATATCTGAAAACCCTTCTGTATCCAAAAGAAGCAAAACTTGGTCACTTTGCTTTGGATGTGGTCTTAACCAGGCCCAGATACCTTTTGTTTCACCCTTCACACTATTTCCTAATTTGAATCCTAAAACATCATCATTAATTTAAACTTTGAATACAGCAAAGAATAACTCAAATTCTTATTTATGGAACGATCGTCAGTCGCCCTCTTCTAGTTTCCCATCTTTTGTTATCGTCCGCCATTTTCTTTTAATTTCAGATCAAAATACAGAAACATCGATCTCCCAATTTTTAACCACTTTCACTGGTAACTTAAAATATTTCAGAAAGTAAACAGAGAAAGAAATCAAATTACTTTTAATTTATCGAGAGACACACAGAAAAGACAGACAATTGAACCGTCATTGTATTTACATCATGCAGGTAATGATGCCTCACAGATCATTTTCAGGCCCGGATCCAGTGTTTTTTGTCCACATATTATGACCGTAAGTCATAATTTCATGTCATTTAACAAGAGCACCTCAACAGATTAAAGTTTTTTAAAAATGGGAATTTCAATTAAATCTGGTGCTGTAAGTTAACAGATTCTTAAACAGTAAATGAAGTTTTATCAATGCATGAACACATGAGTCTACTTCATGTTAGAAAACACGATTTAAGTAAAAACTGAATTTTAAAAAGAATAGCACATCTTAACTAAGGCTGATCGAAAATGTCCCGAATGTAACTCTTTGTCTTTTCATATGAATGATTAACATTCTTTGCACATTATTTGATTTTCTTGTATTTTTAAGACTCACAAATTATAGTAGTACAACAGAAGCAAAAATTGTAATGTACTACATCTATGTAAAATCAAGAAATCTACCTGAAACAACATCAATCAGATGTAACAATCAGTATTTTAATAGATATTGAGGATAACTTATAAACTTTGTATTCATTAAGACAGTTTCCAAGATGAAAGTAGGACAAAATTAATTTATATTAGTGATTTTTTTATCTAGATCATACTTATTTCAAAGGTAGCGTTATAAAATGTTAGACTCGTTACACAACAATAATATTTATGCATAACATGAACAATTTGGTTTATTTTCACAGAAACTAAAGACAGAAACATAAAATGTAACCATTAGTTGTTTTGAATGAACAACTCATTCAAGTTTTAAGATTTTAAATGAACAACACGATCAAGTTGAAAATATATAACAAATTCAGTAACACCGAAACACGACTTTAGAATGAAAAATTTTAATCTTGTGGCATTAAGCTTTCTTCTCATATGAAAAAGGAGGAACAGCGTTCTATCTGTACCTATCCACAACCTCTCCCCACCAATTAAAAAAACACTGTCTTTTTTGTCTTTCAGACACACTACGATAAAAAAAATAGGAACTCCCTTCATTTTGTTGTTGTTTTATTTGTTGATAAGGTTGATACGGATATAGCACAGTTGTTGCATGATTTTTGTGTAAAATATGTTCAATCTAAAATATTACAGTTAAGATATTATTATCTATGTTAAGTTTCTGGCAAATTCATCATCTATAATTATATAACCAAAAAATCCATAAAAGCATATATTTTTGTATTTCAAGACAAACATGGAATAAATTTTAATACCATGTTTTATATATATAAGTTGGTGTATTTTCGCTTGGACATCTATATTTTAATAACTAGTGGGTTTTGTAAATGCATCTGCAATAATATTTACATAATAAAAACTTTTTTTAAGTACTGTTTGCAAAAATAAAGCTCAAACATCCAGAATTTGTGTTTTTTCGCAGAACTGTTCTCAGATTTTTTGTGTGTTAAAAAGTAGTTTTAATTATATTTTTTAAAAACAATTCACAAATATGTACCAGAAACATCTTTGTTTTGTTAATATGAGAGTTTAAAATTGGAAGCTTATTTCAGAAAAAAATTGGATTCATTAGAAAAATTGTTTAAAAGTATAAAACTTCTGAATTCAGAAACTTAAACCCTTTTATTCATATTCATTATATATCTAATCTTTTTGGAATGACATTTTGAAGAAATATGAAATTCTAAGTTTTAACCCTCTATGTCACGCATTGTTTTCATTATTATGACACCCACCCTTATTTGTTTCTCAATCAATTAAGGAGAGGCAAGAAGTCCATAAAACTGACCGGAAGAATCAAAATGCATGTCTTCAAGAATAATGTTTTAACTTGATATCTTTGTTTTGCAGATGGTAATACACATTAGAACAGTAAAGAAAAATAGCAAGATCTAAAAATTCCTTCAACTTCTATTTATATAAATTCACAAAAACTAAACACACAAAACATCATTTTAAATGCCCACGTGAGTAATATGATTCTGATAACAATTTATTGTGTCCTCGTGACTTACACATGTAAACTTTACGAGATATTAGTAAAAGTGTGTTTGACCTTTAATTTTCTGGTCGCTTCCTGGTCGCGTAAACGGAAGACAATCACTGATTTCTCTTTTAGTAGTTCAAAGTTTTTAACAAAGTACACAACATTTTCTTGTCAGTAACATTGCACCCACGTGGTTATTTAAAGTTATGTTTTGTATCACTTAATTTTTGTGAATTTATGTAAATAGAATTTTAAGGAATTTTAAGGTCTAGCTTGTTTTCTTTACTATTCTAACGTGTCTTACTGTATGCAAAATCAAGATACATTAGTAACATCCATTTGTGCAAAGTTTCATTGAACGGCATTTTGCCATTATTGAGATTTTCATTATTTTCTTTTTATCGATGAATATAGGATTGGGAGGAGTGTGGCGAGCCCTTAAAGGCTGTTTGACAATTTATTATCCATAAATTTTGAATAAATCTTTTAGTCGAAACCCTAAATATTTGAGTTTGAAATCAAAGATTTATTTTGAATTAAAGTTACGTACAAGACATAAATAAATGTTATACCTTTTTTCGCATTTGCCAGTTGGTTCATAAGGTGGGATTTTCCTGTTCTGTACGAACCACAGATTCCCACAATGACCATAGGCACATCAATGCAATTTATCTGTTCCATGGTCGTGTCCCGTATTGCAAGTTTACCATTATCATCTGTATAAATCAGCTGCTCAGGCTTCTTGAATATCGACAACTGTCCAAACCTACATGACAAACAACTCGGACAATTAATTGTTTAGTTGTAGTTCAACAAAAGTGTTTTATAACAATTTTTGGCTGTATTTAATAATAATTCAAAATATTAAAGAATGAAAATGTTTGCATTTAGTGAAGATATATTATTTGTATAGGAATGTTTACCGGTGTTTTTTTTTACAAAAACAAATGTTTTGTATCATGAAAATTTCGAAAAATACACAAATCTGTAAATTATTAAGTTCACAAGGATGACTTCTCAAACATATGTTTCTCTTTGTAAAAAATATTGCTTATGTGTGCACTTATTGACAACTTCAAAAATATACTCTGGAAAACGACGAATTCAAACTTTTGCAATTTTTGTCCCATAATTCTTAAGGTTCTGTCGGAACACTTTCGGAACTGACCGATGTATCCATTTTTAATTGAAGACTCAATTCTTGTAACTCTTAAAGATCACACACTGATTCGGAATGAGAACTGGTCCATCAAACCGCTTTTGCCTTTCTAGTAATTGATAGTTTTGGCTAACTTCAGTATATTTCTTTGTTTAAACTGTTTGACGTTGTTTTGTTTTAGTTAATAAGATAGTCTTTTTTGACATGTATCAACGTAATCAGAAGCCTTGTTGTAGTTTTTTTTTCTTTTGTTATAAATGCAATTTAAAGCAACGTTTCTCGGCCGAAATATTTGTATCTTAATGGATTTTTAACTCCTAATAATTATGACAACAATATTTTGATTTTATATTTTAAACTCTCTATCTATGGATGTTAATGTAACAGTGCAACATCGTAAGAGGTTTAAATTTCACAGCTTTTATAGAGCTTGCAAAAAAAATATAAAGATTTAAGAGGACGCAGTTTTTTCATAACAGGAAAACAAACGTGTTGGTACCATAAAATAAGAAAGAACGGTTTTCTTTTCCTTTTTTGTTTTTTAACTAAGGAGTTTTTAATTAATCGACCTGAAAGTTTATAATCATACGTTACCTTTGTTCGATGCTGAGTCTCTGTAATATAAACATATCTTTGAAAATTGCCACATATAAAATAGGTTAATTTTCAATTCTAATTGCAAATGAATGGTGCTGAGTTTTAAATAAATATCCAAAGCACAATCTTTTACCTTTTCAATACACAATACTACTAAGTCACTCAAAATATCTTCTAGTACAAATTATACAAATTATCGTATTTAGAAAAGAGTTGGTACCAGTCACACAAGTTTACACACGGTGTAAAAAAGTGACAAATAAAAATAAACGAAAAAAATCAGTAAAATTAAATTACATAAGACAATTTGCGAAACTATTCAAAACAGCTTTTTCGATATTTTTGTAAGAACCTTATATCCAACTTTCACAATATTATCAATGTGAGTTAAACTGTTAAAATATATGGAAAAATTGATTTCCTGTAGAATTTGCATTGTAATTTCATTTCGTCGTGACATTTTTGGAGTAGTTTTTAGTAGTTAGTATTTATGAACTGTGTTTTCTTTGCCGTAATTCAGTTGACAGAAATTTTAAGAGAATGTTGTTAAAGGATTACGAATCTCAATTATCGTTCTATGAATTAATTGAATGATTAATATTTTCAAAAAATTACTTTACTAAGTGTCTTATTAAAAAAGTTTGGTCAGTGTATATTAGTTTTCTTTATGGTTTAGCATTCATCAAAATAGTAATAACCCTCTCACTGCAAAAGAAAATACATGAAAGTGTACGGGAAATAGAAATTAGGATCTGGATTTTGACCACGAAATTCATAAGAAACTATATATTTATAAAATATAGAATTTAGGTATTATAGTCTAAATATGTAAGCATTTCGTCAAAATGTTGACCTTAGATTTAATTTCTTACTTTGGAATCGTTTTGTAAAACTGTTTGGTGATCCTCTAATATTTCATCTGAACTGCATTTAAGATCGTTGTCTTTAACAGTTTCTCTTACTTCCTCCCCATCATTACTTCTTGAAGATAACTCATCCGAACTGCATTGCAAATCGTTGGTTTCTAATGATTTAGCTCTTTTTGAAGAATTTTCGTTGCCTGTAGTTCAAAGAAATAACAGAAAAATGTAAGAACAATGTCTTTGAAGTACTACGGTATCACGATGTTCTAACAGTGAACAGTGGTGACTACCGCGTCTCAATTATACGAACAGCCTTTCTAGATGAGCGTGGCACGTGATAATAATTAGAAACAATTTTAAAAAAGGTAGACATGGCAGAAAATAAAACAAAACAATACAGTATTTTTATGACTGTTCAACAACCATCACTACACCAACGGCATACCCCATATTTTTATGGTACAATGTTGACCAACGACTGATGGTTACTTTGTTCACGTCAATATGAGTGACTTAATGACAATATTACTTGGTTTCTTTATGGTATTTCAGAGACATCATTATCAATACTTTGCGAATAATGAGACGGTAGTGACGGTGACTGAAAAGTGAAAATATGACAGTTTATTTTTTATGTCCCTGATCGCTAGGTTCGGGTTCGTATAGTTATCGCCTTGCCCGTCTGTTCCGCCGTCATGCAGTCCATCACATCTGGCTTGAGGCGCAGTGCTAAGTAATACCTCAAAGTTTTCATAAGTATTCTCCTATACAAAGTCCTACATAAAAGGTCAATGTATCATTTAGGGTAAAAATTTAAAAATTCGTCAGAAATATTATTGTAATATTTATGTCAAAAGAAATCCGTAGTCTGAAAATAAAATGAACGAATCAGCCGGGCCTTTAGTGTGTTATCGGGTGTGTTTAGATTATAGATTATATACATGTACATGCTGTTTGGATTCATTGTCGGTCCCAAAAGGCACCGATAGACTAGACGAGTGTCACGAACTCGACCAAAAACGATAAATTTTAAAATACTTTAAAATCATCCATTAGCCATTTCATGCGTTGCGGGTAATATAAAACAGTTTTTTTCTCTTGTCTGATATTGTACAGTTGCTACAATAAATGAGGTTCAGATAATTTGTTGAAAATTGTTTTCTTCTTTATTGAAAAATAGGTTGGACACCTCTCTTTACCTATTTAATTCTGTTTAACAAATTCAATTTAGACATTTCAATTTAAAAAAAGGAATAACATATATAGAAGCAATGCTTACTGCTGTTTGAATTATTCGATGTTGTATTTCCAGAATTCTGTTGTGTTGTGTCCTGTTTCTTTATTCTAGTACGGATGTTGGACTGCACTGTCTGTTCACTGACTTCCTTCTGCTAACAATAATGTAAAATTCCGTTTCCATTTTTGTATCATTATTTTTATTCTAAAGGAGTGCCTTAATACACTTTTACATCTCTAATGTTATGTTTTGTGAGCAATTTTTCACAAATACTGATGCAACAAAATTAAAAGTGTACACTTCACATATAAATAAAAGCAAAAATAAGTGATACCTAAATATTTTTAAGCAATGTATACGTACGCCGTCTTAACAACTTATACACTGCAGATATATTGCAGAAGCGATGTAGATATTTTCATCCCCCGCCGCATAGCGGCTGGGGGATATAGGAATGGTCTTCGTCCGTCCGTCCGTCCGTCCTTCCGTGCGCGCACATTTTGTGTCCGGTCCATAACTTTTCAATCCCTAGAAGGAATTTCATGAAACTTTAGGCCAATGTTCTCCCCATGAAGACGACGTGCAGAACCCATGTTCCAACATGGCCGGCTCAAAGTCAAGGTCACTAGGTCAGATTAAAGCAAAAATTTTGTTAACGCAGTAGAGGTCACATTTTTTGTCCGATTGTCCTCAAATTTGGTATGAATATTGATATTGATGATCTCTACTCAAATTATTAAAATCATGTTCTTGAATTGCACAGGGGCCAAGCCCCGGGGATTTTTAATTTTTTTCTTTTAAATTCTGTTTTTAACCTTTGACTTTCTACTGTTATCAGTCGGATTTAGTCACAAACTTTATATCATCTTAAAATTCAATCTTTCCTGAACAGTTCATTCACTGGTTGTTCAGTGATAAAATTTGAAACAAAAATTTTAGTAGCAGAGTGAAAATTTCAAGTGTCATAATTCCAATAGTTTTAACCTGTCTTCAGCTATATTTAGATTCAATCTTAAACGTGTGTATTACGATGCATTCTCCAGTTGCTGGTCAATGACCTTATGAACTTTCCTGCTTATATAGAACTTTGCTCTGGAAGATTTTATAGGGTAAATTTTGTCATTTTCTATTGATACTGACCAAATAAACTTTCTTACTTTATAGCATTTTGAAACTCAGGCTTTTCTGAATATTTTAATCACTGTTTGTAAGTAAAACAACAGCAACAACAACAAATTTGTAGCACATTCTCAAAATGTTAAGACTAAGGTATCAGCTGTATACAGTGTATGTACACAAACTGGCAAGTTAATTGGAGGTCTCTGAACCCCTGGAATGAATATCATGAAACTTGAGTGAAATGTTCAGTTCATGAACATGATGTACAGAAACCCATGTTCCAACCTGGCTGGCTCAAGGTCAAGGCTGCCTGTGGTGTTTGAGCATATTTGGTCTCCGGTCCATAACTTTTCAACCATTAGAAGGAATTTCATGAAACTTTAGTCAAATTTTCACCCCATGCAGAACCAATGTTCCAACATGGCCGCCTCAATGTCAAGGTCACCAGTGGTGCTTTTTGAAAAGCATTGAAAGAATTTCATGAAAGTTGCATGCTTTGTGTCTGGTCTATAACTTTTTAACCCCTAGAACGAATTTCATGACACTGTAGTAAAATGTTCTCCCCATCAAGACGACGTGCAGAACCCATGGTGTTTGAGCAGGCCAATACTCTGAAACTTATCTGAACACGACATACACTTGCACTTGAATTGGATTATACCTGCCTGCCCGTTGCCCAGAGCTATTGTTTAATTTGCTCTTAACAATCCATAACCTTTCCTACATTCACATCTGCGGCGGGGGATATTGATGTCGTTCCGACTGCCTTGTTCAGTTTAAACGAGTCTAATTAGGCATTGTAAGCATTGACTGAAAAAACCATTGATAATGTTTTGGTGTTGCACAAAATCATTTAGAAAGACGCAGAACCTGTCATTTTAATTACATTTGCAATTCTAAGAGGTGAGATTGCTCTAGTTGTTTGAATTAAAATTCTTCTGTTAAAACTACAGTGTACGGTAGAGCTTTTTCAAAATTTATTTTTGGAGTCTGATGTAAACTGACTAACTGATTTCACTGTTTATGTTTTAACTTCCACTGACAACAATCTACTTTGGTTTATAAGGAATTCGGGAAAAGTTTCTAAGACTCTTATATCACAAAATTCTCCACAAAAGTCATAAAAACCATCTGTAAATTCAAAAATAAAGGTTACCAATATGACATTCAGCATCGCTCTATAAGCCTCGTGATTTAACTATCTACAGTTGATCTTTATGCTTACCTCTTTATTTGCACGACGGTCACAAGGGTTTTAAAGTTTATGAAGAATTGTAAAGAAATCTTGTTAAAGAACATTGAAGCTCGATCTGTTCATTGTATCCCTGTGATGGTGCCAGGCTAATAATTACCATAAAAACCGTCTGTTTTAAATGTCCTATGTTCATAACAAGCGATAAAGGGTTTTTTCCTCTAGCCAACGTTTTTTTTTCAATGAGATTGGTTAGCTTGTCTCTTATTACACGGCCTCTAAAGGCCGTGTATATTGATATAACGAATTGAGATGTAACATGGAGGAGCATGTGACTGTTTAGGCTATAGGCCACTAAATCAAATCCTATAGACTCCCACTTTAGCAATTCATCAATTTTCGAATTTGCTATTGGGTAAAGCCTTTGAAATCTTGTATTTAGAACCAACTAAAAACATATTAAACTCCGACACTTATCATAGCATCAACGGTAAACGTTTTCGGCATTTTAGCCCGTCGCGGAACTTTTGTCTACAATCTGTCAAAATACGTGCTACTAATTTAATCACGGAATGTGACAGTATCCAATTTTACGATTTTTTTCGGCTTACTACTCAAATCATTTATTTTCCCAACATCATTTTCTTTGTTACATTTCAATTTCCATTGTTCTCAATCAATTCTGACTATCTGTAAAAGTGGATCCAGACGATGGTTCTCTAAAGCTGTAGATCATGTTTTGGCCAATCTATTTATAGCTTTCTGTACCAGTTTCGACATCTGTCGGATAATCAATATTAGTGACTGTTAATCGGTTTGATACATTTCTCATGTTAATTTTCGCAATAATAGTAATTTTAGTTTACTTTTCAATAAGCGAATTGGAACAAAGCATTGTGATAACTAACAGGTATGGGCTTAAATTTGCAACTAAATTAAATGCAAATGAAGCACCAATCATTAAATGCACAAATCATTGTACTTACTAATAGTCATTGGCCTAAATTTGTATCTACATGTAAATTAAATGCAAATGATCCATCAAGCATTGTGTCGATTTCTGTTGAAATTTGGTATTGTGGTTTCGTTTTGCTAATGTGAACAAGGGCAAATTTTGTGTAAACAGGCACCGCATCAGAGAACTGATTTCCTTCTTAAGTAAATGGCATTTAGGAGCACCTTCTCCTCATCAAATTTCTTTAAAATCGCGCAGCATTTCAAAGTTATGTTACTTCGCATCTTGCTGATTATATTTCCCTTTAGATTCAAACCTACGCTATTTGTGTCCAAACTGTACAAGACAGGCATAGGCCTAAACTACCCAACATCTGTCAACTTGGTGACAGAAAGGCCTGTGCCTTCGAAGGGAAGGGTACAGACAAAAGAGGTAAAGCTTGATGTAGATTGCTGTTGTTATCAGCCGAAATGAATTAACATGGATAGATCACCGCTACACTGCTTTAGCAATTTCAAGAATAAGAAGGTAGGTGATGTAGGCGCATAGGAGCTGTGACCGCAAGAGCAGAGACCGCTAACCCCGGTGGCCACGGCTCAAACATAAGGGTTCTTGGGCGCATATGCGATGCCATTAACAATATACTCCTACCATCAGATCTTCGTTTTTTTTGCATTAAAATCGTTGTCGGCTTGCCTAATACATAATACATAAAAGTCAAGTGTCAACATCCAGGAAATGGCGAGATGTTGCGGGATTTCCTCAGTGTATTAAAGCCATGGTTGAGTAAGGAGGTAATACCAGTTAAATATATTGAATGAGTAGCGCTACACAGAATATGGAAAACAATGTCGTATTCAAAGAACAAGTTTGGAGGCTAAATTTTCAGAAAGGGGTTCGTTAGGGGAAGTCTTATGATAGTTACATGATAATTTCCAAAATTAGCAACATCTCAGTGAAATTTAAATAATTCTGCATCAAACGGGGTTCGATCACATCCCCCGAACCCCGCCCCCCCCGTCTTAACCCTACCCCCCCCCCCCCCCCCCCCCCCCAAAAAAAAAAAAAAAACACAAAAAAAAACACAACAACAACAACAAGAACAAACAAACAAACAAAACAACGACTCTTGATCCGCCCTTTAAAACATTCAATAAGTATGGATGAAAAATTATTACTGATCCATCTTTTGTTTTCATATTTATGTAAAATTATTATTAGGTTTATATATTATAGAGAGAATCGACGTCAAATTTATGAACTGGGATCCTATTATTGCTTGCAGTATTTCAGTATACTAATGATTTAACCGTTTTATTTACCAAATGATTACATATAATTATATTATAAATAAGTCACTTTTTATATCGACATGCCACTCTTATGCAGCCAAAATCATCTCCTCCGCGCTCCCAGTGTTAAAATCGCTCTTGATCGCGCGTGTGATGTCTCTTTAGAATGATTTTACGATTAAGGCAAACGTAGCCCAAAAAGAAAAATCCTAGATCGACCCTGATTAGAATAAACAATAATCGTGGGTTGAGCGCAATAGGGTTGTGATTCCTTTTTTTAAATGACTTTTTTGCATAATACGGCTCATTTTATATTAATACATTGTACATAATATGATTAAAGAAAAATGTGTTTGAAAAAAAAACTAAATATTGCAAATAAATCCTAAGGCTAAATCTCATATTGAATAAAGTTTGTGTGCAATACGGTTGAAACTCAAATTAAAACCATGTTGCACAAAAAGGCATTGACTTAACTGGGATGAGTTGTAAGTGAATAGAGATGTAACTCAGTCTTTATATGTACATAATTTATAAAATATAAGCATGAATTCAAATTGTCATTACTGGGGTTTGATTAACAGAAATCCCCTTACCAGTTACCATGAACTATGAATGGCTTAAAACCAGAATGTTTGTAATATATAGTTGTATATTCAAAGATCTCTTTTGCAATAAAAATATCATTGTTCTCATTTATGTCAAATTTTATGTCGAAAACGGTTGTAGGTCATATATTTATAACAGGCGCGTAGGAGCAGGGGCCGCAGAAGCCGCGGAGGCGGCCCCAATATTTCGGCAAGTCGCAGCCCCGGCGGCCAAGACTTTAAAATAGGGTTTTTCGGCGATTATGCAATGCCATAAACAGTAAAATCTCGCCATAAGATCGTCGTTTTCACCTATATCGGCTTCGCTAATACACAGTCAAATGTCAACGTCAAGGAAACGGTGAAGTGTCGCGGGATTGCCTCAGGATTTTAAACCAACGGCCGAATAAGGAGCTAATCCCAGTTAAATGTATCGAAATAAGTAGCGCGAAAAAATGTCGTATTCGAAGACCACAATCGGCAAAGTTCAAGGTGGGTTAAAATCTGATAATAAGACGCAGGTTCAAGAAAGCGCTAAAATGGATAATATTGTAATTCGTAAAATTAACATCATTTCCTAAGGAATATTCAGTAATATGGATACGACACTATTACTGATTCATCTTTATATACATACCAGCGTTCCCCCTCTCATAGGTGAAATCCTGTATCTGCCCCTTTCATTTCATAATTTTGTTGTTTGGCGTACGTATGCAAAAACTTTCAAAATGACATAAGCATAAATCATAGGTAAAATATAACATTTAGGGGCGCTTATAAAGTTGTAATTTTGAGATAAGGTATATTATTCTAGCACTTTAAAACTGAATTTATAGCTCTATATTTGCGATTTTTGTTTGTAGAATAAAACCACGAAGGAGATATTGAGGTTTAATAGCTTTCCAAGTGTTCATGCTTATTTAGTGTCAGCCTTATACAACTACACTCAAAAAACAACAAAAAGACTATTTATACAAAGAGACAGTATATTTTATATAAATACATATATAATCCGATCTGTACAATTATTACTTTTGCATATGAAGAATTATGTATTATTGAAAGAATAGGCGTCTAATTTACGAACAGTGATCTTATTGTTGATTGCAGTAGTTCAGTACTCAAATATGATGATTTAAACGTTTTATATACACCAATGACTACATATAATTGTTTTATAAAATAAGAAACTTATTATATCGACATATCAATGATAATATTATGCAGCCAAAATCATCTCTTCCGCGGCCCCAATGTCCAAATCGCTCCTACGCGCCTGTATAAAAATCTCTTTTGGAAATTATTTTTTAACATTTATTCTTTATAAGTTTATATGTATATAAACAGAAAAGAATAAACATTCAAATATGAGAATAACAAATTAGTTTTTTGTTAATACTGAAAACTTTCATAAAAAGTGACTTACAACCGTGTTGCGCTCAACCCACCCACGATATATGCGCTGAGTAGTTTCCCTGATTTTCTCATCTCCCCTAACCAAGATGAATAACGATGGCTAAAACAACCAAATAATCAAATAGGCATAATACACATTTCAAACAGGTTTACAAATAGTTAAAATGGAATGGTTTGACACAAACAGCTCGCTTTTAGGCCGTGTACTCCTTTTGCTGCATTAGCAGCAATTTTTTACTTGTTAAATTATGAGGACAGAGGTATACAAAGTAGAGAAATCATAATTAGACAAACAGAACGCCTGAATAATATTTGATCTAAGATTCTTTATACATAAAAAATGTCAGTGGCTTCAAAAATCTTTTCGCAATACCTCTTATACCCATGTTCTTTTTTAGCTGTAAGACAAGATGTTAAGAACAAGGTTAATTAAGTGGTTATGCAAGAACTTGAGTTTGCAATAAATATTGCTTTATATGGTGTTTGTGCATTTAAGGTAACCAATACATAGAAGGTACTTTGTCTTATTTCGGCTTAACACTGATTCTAAATTTTGTGATTCGAGTGCGTGCAATAACAATATCACTCTCAGATGAAGAAGTCAGTGTATAAGCAATAGTGCTATTAAGCTCTTTAGTTTGAAAATTAATATTATAATAATGTATACGTCACACTAAAATTACATTATTTGAAACCTTATCAGCAGTGGAAACAAATCTGTAGTAGTAGTCTTGAATTCCCCTTTTTAAATGACGAAAGTTAAAACGAGGTCGTGGTTGTAATAAAGCTATTTTTCTTTTATATAAGGATATACGATCGTCAATTATTTTGAAATAGTCTTTTTCCAGTTAGAAAGAGCATTAGGCTCAGCTTGTTCTCGATTGTGCCATTTTGCAAAACGAGTTTTAAGTCTCTGCAATTTCTGCACGACAGGTATTAAAGACGATGTCTGATAGAATTCTATATTTCTGATCTTTGGAAATTAATTTACGGATTCTAGGTTTTGACCGGCAGGTTGATAGCAAAATTTTGAAATTGTACAATCGCATGATATTGGTGTATTCTCAACAATCAGTCAATCCGAGGTAATTTTATTGTAATTGAAAAATGCGTTTCTAGTTGGTTTGTTGTATTTATAAAAAACGATGGTTGTTTCAGTATTCTTGAAATAATTATGTATAGCCTTTTCAACAGTTTTAACTTTAAACGTACTTGGAAGGTTTATGCAATCTATTCCTTTATTTTGGTGAACAGATTCCAAGTAAATGTGGTCCGAGAAAAAATGTCTTAATAGACGGAGGAACAAAAATTCGAAAAGTCACCAAGGTGGCTCGACAATTAGTCAATGAATCAAAATAGTTAAATATAAATTATCAACAGTGCGTTTGACCTATAAGCATGGTCAATCCTACTGTTTATGTATAATAAAACTGGATTTCATTATTTTTTCTAAACCAATTCTTATCTAATTGTAGATAGCTATAGGAACAACTTTTTGAACAATTAAGAATTTCATATACACAATGATCTAATTGTGTAACTATGAAAATGCGAAACTCAACAAAAAAACCTGAACAAATTCCATCAATAAATGACAAAGTTATAGTATTTTAACTAAGGGAGGGGTCACGTTTAATTTTTATCTTTATTTAAAAACATTTGGAAAAAGTTGGATCCCATCACTTAAACTGTTTAATAATCCTTTCAGATCAGCTTTTTGGCTTAAAAACAGTACAAGATAGTAAATAAAGTTTCAAGTTTTAAAATTTGATAGAAGGAAATAAATTGTTAATTAAACTACATCAAAAGAAATAGATGTTTTCCTTCCAAAAAGGCAAAACAAATGTACATCAATATACTTTTTAATGATTTCACGGTCAAAATAGATATTTTCTATCTAGATAATTTACATTGTTTCTTTGTATTATAGAATAAATAATATAAGTTACACCAATCTTATTTGCTGTGAAGCAGTTTAACTATATATTCTTATACGTTTTGCAAGAGATATTAGGGGGGGGGGGTGTCTTGACGGTTTTGGTAAGATATTATTAATTTTAATAAAAACAACAAAATAACAACTAGAAAATAAAAAATATAACTTCAAGGGAAAACAACCAGTATCATCAAATCAAACAAAAAATTACGTTTTAATGTATCAACAAGCTGAAAACTATTTTTTTTATTATAGGATCATTCTCACGGGAGAAAACATACATGAACACATGTAAAAAATAATAATCTTTTGCAACTGTTATATATGGTAATTTGTTTTCATCTTCACTACTTTTTAGATCACTCAGAAGTTTCAACCACAATAAAACTTAATACAAGAAGCTCTTTTTAAGTGCAATATGAGGAAACAGAGTCTTTTGGATGCAGGGACTTTCTATCCTGGTGCAATGTTATGTCTACACCGAAAGGGCGAAACAGTATGGGGTTGAATTTAATAAGCATACGGTATGGATGTTATAAAACTTTTGGAAAGTACAGCTGATATTGGTTATAAAGGCTTTTAATTATAAGAATATGGCCGCTTTTGTAAAACTCTACATTAAAACCAGTAAAATTTATTTCAACAAGAAATCACTTTGATTATTTTTTCTCTTAAAAGAAGCCAAACACCCTGTAAAATCATGGTCATGACCTAGGCGTTGATCCGTACGAAAAACTCTGAATTTACGTTCTTTTTATTTTTACGCAAAAAGTGACCCAAAGACACCAACTTTTTATTACATATTTCGAAAATATAAACATCTGACAATAACATGTTAAAAATAACGATAGTTCACCGTCTCCTTTCGCGCTTATATTAGTCGAAGACAGTAGGGTACGCCAAAAAAACTCGCGTTACGTAGATTATTATGATATGCCAAGTACATAGAATGTCTCAATTCAAAGATTTTACTAAAGGCCCGGTCACACAGCGATTTACGGCTTAATCACGGCAAAAAACCGTCAAAAAGTGGTCTCCCGTGAAGCAGACAATGTTGTTCGCCTTGGTGTCGAGTTTAAGACGAGCTAAAGTCGATTTATGGACGTGGCAGGACGCGGGGAGAATTCGAAACGGCGTCGGACGCGGCAAAAAGTTTTGAACTGCTCAAAATTTTAGCCCGCGGACAACCACGGGCGACACACGTGGTAAAGACGTGCAACACACGTGAAACACACGTGATAATCCGTGTTCCGGCAGTGATTAAAACTTGGGGAGACGCAGTGAGACGCGAAAGTTTAGCGGTCTGTCACTGGCAGAGCACGGTCATCGGACGGGTGTTACGCGTTGGTATCATGGGAAATAGCGTGTGTTTTGCGGCTTATCACTGACAAGTGGATTTTTCAGCGTACATAGCACTACCTAAGCCCGTTTAAACGACGTCTGGAACAAGTGCTAAATACGATTGTTCACTGCCTAATCACTTCTGTATCACTTCTGATTTGCGGCATATAAATACCGCAATTTTCTGAGACCTCAGCACTTGCAGTCTAGATGTCAAGGGGTGAAAATGAACCCTCAACGTCGTGATGCCCTCATCTTTATGCTTCAGCACCAACAGAACCAACTGATACAGGCCCAACATATCCTTGCTGAGAGAAGAAGAAGAAGGAGGAGGAGGAGGAGGGTGGTACGGAACATCTGGGTGCGTGACTGGATTGCGAGGAGACCTCAGCTGGGGCTTTACGACCGTCTTATGGTCGAGTTGCGTAACGAAGATCCAAGAGCCTTTCAGAACTTTATGAGGATGCCTCCTGCGATGTACGATGAAATTGTGCAGAGACTGACACCAGCCCTTACCAAAGAGACCTCCAACTGGAGAGCACCCCTTGCACCAGGACTCAAGGTTGCTATGACCCTGAGGCACCTTGCTTCTGGCTCCAAGTACCGTGAGATGCAATATGCCTGGAGGGTCCCCCACAACACCATAAGTCTGGTGGTGCGTGAAGTCTGTGAGGCCATCGTCCACGAGTATGCTCATGAGATGCTCTCGCCGCCAGACAGTGAGGCCCAGTGGCGCCAGTTAGCTGATGATTGGTACCACAGATGGAATTTTCCGCATGTGATTGGGGCTATAGATGGGAAGCATATTGCGTGTAAAGCTCCTGCCAACACTGGGTCCGACTACTTCAACTATAAAGGCTTCTTCAGTGTTATCCTCCTAGCAGTTGTGTCTTCTGACTACAAGTTCCTGTGGATAGACGTAAGCGGCAAGGGGTCCTCCTCTGATGCCCACATCTACAATGAAAGTGAGTTCAAGGAGGGTCTGCAGAACAATGACATCGCAGGCTTCCCAGAGCCAGATCCTCTGCCAGGTGACACACAGGATGTACCTTACTTCCTGGTAGGTGACGATGCGTTCGGACTACGGACCTACATGATGAAGCCCTACGCTAACAGAGACATGACCAGGGAGCAAAGGATATTTAACTATAGACTGTTTAAACACGCGCGAACCTATTTTTAACCTTACACGTGGCTGGAAGTGGTAAGCCGTGCTTAGGCAGTGTTTCAGCAGTGGAACAGCCGCTGACAGCCAGACCACGTTCAAAGCACGGCCAAGCCAAAATTGACCAAAAATTACCACTTACGACCACGTCCACTACATTTTCATGACTTTTTGTACGTGATTTAGACGCGTTCTGTGTGACCGGGCCTTAATAAAATCGTATTATACTTGTACCGTTGCATGTTCAAGGCAAACTTTTTATCATTTTAGTGTAAACTATATAGTTAAATCTCTACGTTTTGGGAAAAATGGAGGAAATCTTCGTTTTTTTTTTAAAAAAAAAACATCGTCGGCAAGAGGAAATATTTTGCACATTGCAATAAAGCGATCCTCGCACATTATTCTGACCAAATTTCATAGGATTTGAACAATTTTCAATTTTTGACATCCAAATTGGTGAGCAACGTGTCCTTCTGCCTTAAATTGAGGCTGTATTCATTTATTGATAATATTGTTTCACATTTAAATAAATCATTAAACTAAAGAAAATTGACTGCAATTCACTTACAGTCATAGCATAATTATAGATAAAAGATTCTATTCATAAAATAGCCGTGCTTTACCTGATAAACGAGAAATGCTTCTATGCTTGCAGGATTTGGGTGACAATTGGACATGTAGGCCTCTATCTCTCTGCGTGCGAGAAAAATATCGGTAACGATGTTTAGTGTCTTTATGAAATCTGGTTCTACACCGTTTGGAATTGACATTCCCTCTTGTCTGCTCTCTGAGTAACCAATCAGCTGTAGTATGTAAAGCCCATCCTAATGGAACAATTGATATTTTAATAATCTGTAGTAAGAAACATCGATATCGTGTATACAGTTCGTGTTTATAGAGTGAACAAGTGAAAATAAATGTATTAATACATCTTGCCGTTTTAATAATTATGTTCAGTTATTGTAATATCTCGGACTGTATATCGATCAGATCATTCTTAAATATCTGATAAAAAAATTTTATTAATTGCATCAGTCTTAGTATAAACATATTAAATTGTATTATTATATGTCGGTTTCATTTCAATTCATATTAAATATTTGCACTGTACTATAAATATATGATATTAGACCACTACTTACTAACCAACAACTTATTTTCACGTTCTTTATTTAATATGAACTTTGGCTTCGCTTTCGACTTATAACAATAGGCTTACATGTAGTCTTCTCAATATTGAAATGGTACTTGTTAATTTGAAAATACTGAGCTCCTTTGTGGTTAACATTTTGTTATTTTTAACGAAGTCATACTGTTAATAACTAATTAATGATATTTTAAATTGTTTACATGTATTTATTCCAGTAATACCTTTACCATAATAGTTTAAAACTAGAATGTGTCCTCGGACACTGATGCTCCCGCAATTGTAATAACAAAAGGCCATCACTCTGGCTAAATTGGTCGAAAGAAAAAATCCTTTCTTTGCGATCATCCACACATCCTGCTTGGCCGTCTTAACAAGTTTGAAAGAAATCCGCCTGATTGAAATGGAGAAGTGGATGCCACAAAACGTACGGACGGATGTACAGACGAACGTACGGACGAGCGCAACTCTATGTGCATTCCACTTTGTGAGGGGCATACAATATCATTCATATTTTATTTCCTCTGAATTGAAAAAAACTCTTATATCTACAAGACTCTAAAAACATTAGTTGATCACTTTTCTGTCAACATGTTCTTAACACGGTGACACAAACTACTGTAATTTCATTACTGCAAATCCTCAAGTTTTACTGAATCTTTTTATTTTTTAATAATTTATAAAAAACAACCATTCTTTATTTTCGAATTTTCGAACTCGTGTTCTTCTTTAAGAAAAGTACAGAAGTTTTGTTATTGAATTTACATCCATTTTGAAAGCGCATTGTTGTTTTAAAACAATTTTTCTTGAAGAAAAACACCATTTCGAAAATAAAGAGAGATTTTTTATAAATTATATAACTGACTTCCATTTTGGAAGATTTTAAGTAATTGTGATATTTTTTAATATCATTAAGTTAAACTTAATTTTGCACATGATGGCCGTAACGTTGTGTAAGATGCAAAAACCGCGACTTTGTACTAAAATATATATATATGATACAAGTGACTATGAGAAAGTCACAACAATGTCAAGGTCATTTAGTGTGAATAATTATAGATTTCAACAAAATGATCACCATAATCTTCGCAGTTAAGCGCTCATGTAAGTTGCATTGTTGGATTATTCTTATCATATTGACTCATGTCATAAATCTTGATCTTATATTTGGGTGGGTTTCAAAATAATGAAGACATTCCTTCTTTTTCATATAATGTGAAAGCTATAGGACGTAATAATAAAATTTTACATTCAAAAGTTGTGTTTTGGTGTTGCTAAATTTATTGCAAAGTTTCAACTTGATTGTGTTGTTCGTTCAAAAGTTATAGCTAAAAAACAGGCCAAAAATGTCCCGAGTGTAACACTTTTAGCGTGACATTTATTTTTTTTATGTTTTTTTCTTGTTGAATATTTCGTTTACTTTTAGTCTTAGTAGTTCCAGTTGATTTTATATTGAAATGTTGAACTGTTACCTTGAATATTCAGTGTATTTTGTACAAATATTATAATCGCAAGTCATAATTTGGTGACATTTTATAAGAGCACCTGTACAGAAAAATGTTTTTAAAAAACGGGAAAGTTTAATTTAAGCTGGTGCTGTACGTAAACAGATTCTTAAATAGTAAATAGAGTTTTATAATAAGATAAATACATGTGTCTACTTTATACTTTAAAATATGTTTTAAGTAAAAACTTATCGTTCAAAATAATATCAATATATAACTGAAGCTGGTCAGAAATGTGTCAAGTGTAACATTTTTTCTTTTCATATGAATGAAAAACACATTCTTTGCAAATAATGAGATTTTCTTGTATTTTTCAAACTCACAGATTATAAGTAGTACAACAGAAACAAAAATTGTCATGTAGAACAGCTATTATTTTGTCTACATGGTCAAATGTGTTGTCCCGAGTGTAACATCGGTTTCACGTAGTTTAAAGCAGACGTGTAACTTGCTGAATAACTGTCTTGTGTGCTTTTCATTAACCGTTTTATTACATGTATGAATTGTATTAAAACTGTAATACCTGATACAGTGGAATGGAACATGTTTTTGTTTGTAAAATCAATTAATGTTATAGAAAACAGCATCATTCAGATATAGAGAGCGGTATCTTTCAATATTTTGAGGATATTGACTAACTAGTTCCAACTTGAATTCATTAACGACAGTTTCCAAAATGAAAGTAGGGCGATATTTATTTATATTAGTGATATTTTGTCTAAATTATACCACCTTCAATTGTAGTAGTATAAAATGTTACACTCGGGACACAAAAATATTAATTTTGCATTAAATGAACAAATGTGATTCATTTCACATGAACTAAAGACAGAAACATGTACATACATAAAAATGTCACAATCTGTGTAACAGCACAGTTGAAAGTTTACAACAAATTCAGTAGCACCAAAACAAAATTTTGAATGTAAAATTTTATTATGGCTGCATATAGGCTTAACTTTCACATTATATGAAAAGTAGGAAGCTATACATGCACCTATCCATAACCTCTACTCCTTTACTTTAAATTAGAATCTGTCTTTTTTTTTGTCTTTCCAAACAGACAACAATGGAAATATTTTAGGATCAGGGGTACCCCTCCCCATTATTTATTTATTTTTTTTGTTGTTGATAAGGTTGATAACGCTATAGCACAAGGTACAAAAAAGATAATATGTGACACATACTTTGATAAGAAGTGTCAGATGGTTAAGAGGGACAGGGTCACAAAAGGGTTCTAGGTGGGTACTTACAAAAAAAAACACACACGCAAATTAATTTTTCATTTTATTCAAACCAACAAACTTTTTTGGTTGTTTGGGGAGGATGAGCGGTAATTTATGGTATTCACCGTCCCTCTTTACTCTCTTAAACCGATTTTTTTTAAATATTTTGAAATATTTCTTTCAAAACTCCAATTAAACTTTTAGGTGGTGGGGTTGGAAACTATCATGTTACCCTTCCCTTCCCTAAATTTTTAATTATTATTTTTGTTTTATTAATTTATTAGGCTAAAGCAAAAGTTATAAAACAACATACCACACAAATACTTTGATAGGAAGTGTCAATGGGTGTAGAACCCACAAACATTGAAGTAAACAAGCCCCATATTTAGACTAAAGATCCCAGTAGTGTATTTAACAATTTGTTGTTGCAGTTACATCACACAATATACACCTGTCTTAAGGAGGGCCAATACAAATAGAGTTTTGTGCCAGTTTGTTTGAATGAAACAGAAGATACAAGTACACTATTTCTTATAAATCCAACTGTGAATGGATCAAACTGACTTCACATTTTTTTCATTATTTAGTAAAGTCTGTTCATATTCATGCTCGTTGTTGACGTTGATTAGAATTGTGAAATAACAATTTTCATTTTAATGGTATAATGAATGTGTCCCAAGTGTAACAAATTCTGTGGCTATAAAAATAACTCATATTTTATAAAACATGTGTTTAAACATGTTTTAAATAGTTTGTATGTTATGTACATTCTGTTCCAATACAGAAAAAGCAAAACACAGTCTTGCATAATTTTTGTGTAACATATGTTCAATTTATAACATTGCAGTTTAATATATTATTATTTATGTAAAGTTTCTCGCAAATTTATTATCTATAATATAACCAAAATATTCCATAAAAGCTAAAATTATTTGTATTTCATAAGACAAACATGGAATATATTTTAATACCATGTTTTAAATGTCTTTATAGTAAACATAAAAAGTATGTCCCGAGTGTAACAGTAACAGTGAAAAATGTATAAGTTTTTATGGCATAAACAAGTCGCCTAAATTCACTTTAAAACTTAACAAAATTGGTATAGTTTCTCATAAAAATCTATATTTTGATAACTAATTGGTTTTGTACATGTATCTGCACTAACATTTACATAATAAAAACTTCTTGAGGTACAGTTTGCAAAAATAAAGCCAAAAACAAACAGAATATGTATTTTTTCCTCAAAAACTGTTTTAAGATAAAAATTCTTGTGTAAAAAGTATTTTTTATTTGTATATGTTAAAACAATTCACAAATATTTGTTAGAAACCACTTAGTTTAGTAAATATGAGAGTGAAAAGTTCAAAGCTTGTTTCAGAAAAATTTGAATTCATTGGAACAAAATGTTTAAAGGTCAAAATAATCTGTATTCATATACTTTAACTCTTGGTGATTTTTCAAAATTCAATATATTACTTATCTGTTTCGAATAAAATTTTTAACAAATATATAATTCTAAATTTTACCCTCTTTGTCACGCTTTGTCTTCATTATTTTGAAAACCACCCATTTGTAAGTTGTTATGTTTTTTGTGTACCTAGTTTAGACTTTTGTAGCGGAATCGTTCGGCATTACCTCTATTATCATGACCTTATCTGTGAAGGTTTTGTTACTATGTTTTATCAATCTCCAGGTCTTTGGGCGGCTTTCGACTGGCTGCAACAGGTTCCTGCCATATTTTTCTAAAACATTCAAGGCAACTGCGAGCTTGTTCAGGCTGTCTAATGACAGCAAAATATTAAATAATGCCGTTAAAATTGAAGAAACTTGTCTGTTGAGCAATAATAATACTACTTTAAGTTGTAGTGTGTAGCGGTGTAAAATAATTAAGAAATCAACAAAGTAATTAACCAATAAATTAAGCACGTTCTTGAAACAGATTGTATTCCTTTGCACATTGTTACATATCTGTTTTACATGTACTAAAGCGCATTTTATGGCTTTTGTTGTTGTTTTGTACACGAATATGAAATTGAACGAAATGAAAATTAAAAATAAATTTCACCGCCGAGTTATGTTCTAAAATTTCGCAGAAGTCAAGAACATGAAACTTCTCTCTAAGCGGCACTCTAGAAAGAAGATTGTTAATGGCACTGCTTGTGTCTTCCCCTTCCAAGATTGCTATCATGAGTGCTTCTCTGGCAGATATAAGACTGTCATCGTCTTCTTTTGTCAGAAAGGTGACTGTAAGGGACTCGCTGTACCTCTTCATTTTTCAGAACTTGTTGTTCGCTTCAACTCAGCCTTTATTTAAAAATTAAGGAAATGCGTTTCGAACATTGAAACGGTAACAATGAAGAGTTCAAAAACAGATTAAATAATCTAATATTCTATCTTTCAAACAAACAATGCATATTCCACATTTTCTTTCATTCCCGTCACCGTGATCAGACTCCTGATGACCTCGTTTTGGTAACATCATCAGTTACACAGAAAGTGTCACAAGTTACTTTTAAATTAGTAATGCGTATTAAAAAATTTCGAGGAGTTTGGAAATTTAATATTAATTCACATGGGCACTGTCTGCAAGAGAACATTGCACGGCAAATTAAAACAAAACGTTTGGAGCGACACTTTTAGAAAATAACACATTTACTAATATGTTGTTAGTGCACTCCAGAACATAATATTAACCACAGTCTGCTTGTAGAAACAACATCATTGATTAAAGCTGCCTTCAACTGATAAAATAAACAATGAAATATAAGGCATATTTACGGCTTTTTTATTATTAATAAACTTTAAACATGTACGTGTTGCCTGTTGCGACCGTAACAGAACCATATAAAGCGGAATGCGTACACTGGGAGTATGCAAGAATAAAAACATGCAATGTCAATACAGAACCTGAAGTCTAAATTTTTATAATGGAATGGGAAAAATTGGGTACATAAAATAGCAAATCAAATTCTGTGTCGAGCAATTATATTAATTGTCGGTTGTATATGTTTTTTCGTTTCTTTCGGCTTATCTGCTAATTTTGTTGCTTGCACAACCGTGGCAGTGATTTTAAAAAGTTGAATATGCATATCAGGAATCGCACACTCACAAAACAAAGCCGCCATACGCAGCGAAAAAGAAGAGAGAAAAAGATAGCATGTTTTGATAAATATGTCAAATTCGAATAAGACGCCATAAACAATTAACGACAAAGAGAACCATTGGGGTTACCGCCTTGGAACGGTCAGTGGCAAAACAATGGAGTTTAAACTAGGTACTAGTGTGCACCTACCTAACACTTGCACAAGCAGGTTCTCATATCACAAAACAAGTACAAATTTTCTTGGTGAAATAACTCCAACCCGCCCATCATCTCACCGATGTTGCATGCAAGAGAACACACAAACAAATAAAACATAAGAAGCTAAAAGCATTGAAAAGACAAAGAGGCGGGTATTCAATGATCTTACCGAGACCCCAGAGCTCCTGGAGACACACCAGCAAGAACACGATGACAGTTATAAAAGAAACAAATCGAACTTCTAGGTTCTTTAAAAAAAGATTCCCATATACACCTTCATTATCTCTTGAACACCTGCACCCGTCGTGCAACCGAAGAGAATAAAGTGATGTCTTGAAAAAAGTTAAATATGCATATCAAAAATGGACACATCAAGCAGACACAGCATAACCACACAGCCAAAAAGTGGAGAGGAGAGGAGCATGATCATATAGAGGATATTTGTTTTTACCAGTGTAAGATAAAAATATATTTCACCGAGTGAGCGAGAAATTCGTATTATCCGAATCTATATTGGCTGAGATAGTGAAACCATGCATGTACAGTCCACACTCGTTGTGTCAAACTCGCTTAAGTCGAAACATCGGTTATCTCGAATTAATTTAACGGTCCCGTCAAAATTGGTTCTTTTTACATATAATATTACGCCGTTTAAGTCGAATTCGACTTAAAGTGGTTCGCTTGGAAAAAAACTAACCGACAGATTTTGTTTAAACTCGCCATAGTTCATCCTTATTCAATTCGTATTACAAAAATGCAAAGAAAAAGATAGGTCCCGGACCTTATTTTTTCGCAACAGTGATTTGTAAATGTAGTATGTTTTCATAGTTTTAAGGTTTGTAAAATATCATAAAATTGACAGTCATGAGGGTTTCTCGATTATTTCTACTTTCCAAACAATTATATTTTAAATTGCTAGATTGGAATATAGCTGGATGGGATGTATCTTTGAGGTAAGGGTAACGAAGACCGACTAATCCTCGTAACTGAGAAATGCAAAGGATTTAATAATACCCCACCCACTTTTAAAAATACCATGAAATTTTGACAATTTAAAATTGTTTGCCAAATAAAATCTGACCGATAGATTTTTTTCCAAATTGCTAAATTTTATCTTCAGTCAATGCTCATCCACAAAATGTAAAGAAAACGATAGGTCCCGGACCTTGATTTCGCGCTAAAGGCATTCGTACATGTATCGTGTTGTCGTCTTTTTTTAAGATTTCAATTTAACAGAAATGAGCATGTATTGTTTTATCCCGCCTTTCTGTCTCTCAAGAAATAATAGATTTTAGGTTGATTATACACAATGTAATTTAAAAATAATGATTTGATTTAGAAAAGATAACATTTATCCTCCCAATTAGGAAATAATCAACATGTAAATTTACCCCACCCACTTCATAAAACACAAATTTTATCCTAGTTTTAAATGTTTAATATAAAAAAGCAACCAATGATTTTTTTAAAACTTGCAGTACATAATCTGAAGGTCTTACACATACTGAAAATGGAAAAAAGTATTTCACCGAACGTGTTTTTGTGTGATGGGCGCTAGTAAATTAAACCGATCATACTTATGTTTTAAGCAGCTTAATCATTACGTACCTGCATGCTCGATATATTGGCGTTTTCTTTGTTCTAAAGGCTATCAGTTTTAATATATCTTCTTAACATGTTTATTGTTAGATTATCAATGTGTGTGAAGTTAACATCGACTGATTCTCATTTAAGACAAAAAATGTGAATGTTTATTTACCCCACCCACTCCAAAAGAAATAAGAAGGGATATTGACTGACTTAGAATGTTCATTATCAAATGCTATAAACATGATAAAAACACAGAAATTTAAAATAACATTTTATTTTCATAGTAGGTAAGGATACATGTATGCCAACAAATGAAATTATTTGTTTTGAAAATGGAGCTTTTTACCAGATTTGAATTTTATATGTAGCATCATCATGTTTGAAGCTACATTTAAAGAAATTAACATTAACGACATGTTTCCATTTTCATTGCTCCAAATAAACAACATTATTGATTGCTTAACATCTTTATAAATGGTATGAGTAGTTATCTGGAAGGGAGATTGTTATGACCAAGTAAGGCATCAGTATTGAAGAACAAGTAGTACTTAAATTATCCCACCCACTTTTTCAAACTTAAAAATATGTCAAATTAGAGGTCTGGGGTTATTTGTATGAAACTACTGATTTTCAACTCAACATTCTTCAGTTTGGCACCTTTTATCTATTGAAACCTAATAGTTCCTTTACTGCATGATTTTTGTTTGTAATGTTTAATCACCTTTCCATTATGGAAAGTTAACAAGTGTTTTATGTGACTCCAAATGAACTTTACCTAGAGGTCAAATAAATACAGCATCTGAAATTTGGATATTTAAGAAATCTTACTCCAATGACAAAATCCAATGAGTCATTGCTCCAAGTAAGTTCATGTACAGCAACTGCAAATTATACACACATGTCAAGCTATTTGTTCTTTGACATTAATTTTATTTTAGACATATCTGTCTTTTCTCAAGTCATAGATACACTTTTAAACATATAAAAAATCTGTCAAGTGGGTAGTAAGGAGAGATTAATAAAATATATCTCTGTTAACAATGCAGGTACAGATAAACATGAATACAAAGTTTCAATAACAAATTTCATATAGAGCACACAGTCTTCTAATAATTTTAAATAAATTGGTAAAAAAAAACAGAATGTAATTTGTTATAATTGATTATTTATATTTCTAACACAGTTACATGTGCATGTACATTTAGATATCTGGTGGTTTTATAGCCAGTAACAGGCTTTATACCTAATTAAAAAAAATATTTTTTGTACATAACTTGATAAAAATACTGCTTTTATATAAAACTAAATTGATAAAACATGATAAGATTATTCTCTGTATTAATTATTCCGAGACTGAATGAAACATATGAAATTAAAAAAATCACATTTCAATGATTTGTATTTGTTTTCAAAATTGTGTTCCTTCTTTGAATAAAATACATGTACAAAATATACTAATACATTCCAAATTCCTATACTGTAACTAATATTCAAATTATTATTTACATTTAATTACAACTAACCAAGATTTACAGTAAATAACACGAACTTAAAATCCATGTTTTGATTGTACTGGCAAAAATGTTATTGTTTATATCCTGACCATAACATGTTATTATAATGATTGGTAAGAAGTAAATAAAGAATGCATGAAGTTTATTGTGATTTTCTTAATGACAGAGAGTCCACTTTTAGACAATGCCTTGGGCCTTATATTAACTTGACTACACTCTGCCAAAAGGTATGAACACAACTTAAATTAGATCTTTCTTTGGTAACTGAAAACAAACAGTGTTTGCAAGTATACAGTATCTCTTCATATATTGAACAGACTCTCAGACTTGTGCGACACTTGCCATTAGCATCATTTTTCTGTGCCGTAATATATTGTCTGCCCTCCTAACAATTTGTAGTCATATTAAAACAAGCAGGTGGCTCACCAATGGTCCATTTTAAAAGAAGTTTGTAGTAAGTCTCAAACCTCTGACATGTGGGGTGTATGCTGTAACTGCATTATTACAGAAAAGGAGATGGTTAAAGTTGGTAAGGACCTGACAGAGGCTGCATATTTTTTCTAGTTATATATCATATTTTTACAGTTAAAATGTCTTACCTGTTCTTTTACAGGAATAGTGGACCTTTTACCATTGATTTATGCTTGCAAATTGAGTTCAAGGTCAATGATGAATTTCACCAGTGATAATTGACAAATACTCAGAGATGTTGTTGACGAATCAACAACCTAACTTCGCATTGAATTCATTACCAACTAGCCTATCTGCAGATCTCTGATCTCTTCTGTTGGTCTGATTTATTTGAACTCTTCTGATGGTCTGTTCCATATTTCCAATCTTCTGCTGGCTTGTTCCATATTTCCAATCTCAATAGCAACTAACTGAGTACCTATCCACTTAATTAATTCTTGAGTCAAGAGAATTCGGTACAAAATCCATGATGTTGGTAAACTTTCCATGAGAAATAAAAAATATTGTCATCGTCCTTGGCAACAGCTTGACCTTGGTGACTGTTTCTTTAACTTGTTGTGAAAAATCGATTTTTGAGGAAAGTTCAAGTAATGAAGGAAAGAATTTATCTTTTCACAAAGCTAGGCCGGATTACGCAAGATACGGTCATCTTAACTCAAGAACTGTTTGAAAAAAAGCATTCGGCAAATCAAAATCTGCACAAACGGAAGTAAAAACATTTTCTCCAACTTTTGATAACGGTGATTGTCGCGAACAAAATATGTAAAAGCCTCGGCGAAACAAATAAGAATTTGACATCAGTTAAACTTTATTGCTGATTTTATTGCTCCATATGTACTTATCAGAACAAAGATGTTCAAGTCAATGACGTTTTTACTTTTGCGACAACTTGTCAATTTACGTCAGTTAGCACATGCGCACTCAAGCCAGCAATAAACCTTAAACAATGTTTTGATAAGTTGAACTAAATTTTAAACCCGCCGACACAATTATCTTATGTAAAGACATCGGATAAGTCGAAGTGTGAAAATCGACGCGGTCGAACAATGCGCGCGGTATCATCAAAGTGAGATCTTGTCAGGTGGGCAAACTGTCATGATTATTTGATAATCAATTATGATCGTGTGTTTTGTAAAATTTTCACTCAATTAATGCATTTAGATATTTTTAATGGCAATTAAAGACAAACAGCGATTAATTACGATAATGATGTGACCATCGTGCCCTTAAAATATGCGAGCATCCCTTTACGAAAACACATGCAAAAATGACTGATCCAAATGTAGTCAATACTCCTCTACAAAAAAGAGACACAAAAAGAACGCTCAAAGTGAAAGATTATGAAACAAGGTATGCGACAATCATTGAGGTCGAGCGCGGTTCAAATTCACAGAAAGCGATAGCCGCTCAATTTAACATTCCGCCAGCAACACTGTCAACATGGCTCAAGGACAGAGATACAATCAAAAAGAAGTTTCTCGCTGGTGAAATGGGTCCAGAACGAAAACGAGACCGGAAAGCCAAATATCCAGAAGTAGAAGAGGCTTTACTGAAGTGGTTTACCAACGCTAGATCACAGAATGATATCCGGCGAGATCATGCGCGAGAAAGCACGATATTTCGCTCGTGAACTTGGAATTCCTGAGTCTGACTTTGACTGTTCTGACGGATGGTTAGAACGATTTAAACACAGATATGGGATAGTGTTTAAACGAGTATGTGGTGAATCCAACAGTGTTGATAAATCTAGTGACGACATTGACCAATGGAAATCAAGACTGACGACCATACTAAATGAGTACTCCCCAGACGATATATACAACGCGGATGAAACCGGTATATTCTACCGCCTTCTGCCAGACACAACACTAGAATTCAAAACCAAAGACTGTCACGGTGGGAAACAGAGCAAAGAACGCATCACTGCTATGGTCTGTGCCAATATGTCGGGGACTGATAAACTTCCATTACTGGTAATAAGAAAATCCGCTAATCCAAGGTGTTTTAAGCATGTAAGCTATCTTTCGACAGAATACGAGGCGAATAAAAAAGCGTGGATGACGTCAGAAATCTTCATGAAATGGGTGAGAAAACTAGACAACACAATGAGTCAGAAAAAACGATCAATAGCGTTGATAGTCGACAACTGCCCGGCACACCCTAATATATATGGACTTAAATCTGTAAAGCTTGTGTTTCTACCTCCCGACACGACAAGTGTAACGCAACCTATGGATCAAGGCATTATCCATAATCTGAAAGTGAACTATCGAAAACAGATCATTTCACGAAAGATCACATCCATCGACAACAACACGGAGTACTCAGTGACCGTCCTCGACGCACTACGCATGCTTCGACAGGCCTGGACGTGCGTGACACCTGACACAATACAGAACTGTTACAAGCATGCTGGATTCAAAGTTAGTGAGTCAGATAAGGAGTCGGAGTCATCAAACTTAGAAATCGACGACGACATTCCACTCGCGTTGTTGTCTCGATTTATAAATGGGGCCACAATTGAACAGTATGTCGGGGTTGATGAAAATGTCCCAACATGTGACGACATAAGTGACGAATCGATCGTTCAGGACATGCGAAATAAAAAAGACAACTGTGACACACAGAGTGGCGACGAAGACGATGACTTTGTTACACCAACACCCAAACGGACAATAAATGATGCCGTATTAGCGTGTGAAACTGTAACGCAGTTTCTTGAAAGCTGTCCGAAATCTGATGAAATACAGGCACTTATGACAAAGGTCAACAAGTTTATTCTGAAACAGCATCTATCAGATCATTATAAAAAGCAAGTTTCACTGACTGAGCTTATGACTCTCGGTAATGACAGAATACCATTGTAGATAAACATGTAGACTGTAAAATATCGTTATGATTACAAATGTGCTTATTAATCGCATCAAGTAGCGATTACATGTTCTTTGTCTTTTATGTAATGCCATAGTTATTTTCTTACTGTTAAAAGTTTTAGATGTATTCCGTGGCACTGTTAATGTAAATGTGTAACACTGATTATTTAACTTTATGATGACGATGATACCTACCCTATGTACATGTACATGTAATAAATAAAATCAATTTCATAATTTGTTTCATTGTTTTGTTTTGATATATACAAACAATGTTTGGTTTAAATGTTATTAGAATAATGCATTGAGAATGTTAATGTATTTGATATTGGACATACACGCATATGCATGATAGATAAGAAGCATATACGGTATACTATACGTTTATTGGCGTCAATCGGATGTGTCGAACTTCGGATAACTCGAATTAAAATCGACGGTCCCGGCGAGTTCGACACAACGAGAGTGGACTGTATAAACTGACCGAAATATTTACACAAACAGCAATTTAAGAAGTACTATTGATAAGAAGTAATTGAAATACATGTCTCATAACTTGAACAACACTGATGACCTTAACCTTTTTTCCGGCAAGGTTGAAACAAATGTTCTGAAGATCAGCCAAACTTCTACCAAAATTTGATGAAATACCTTCCAGGGTATAAGAAGTTATGCAGCAGACACGAAATCTAGACGCAAGCACATACATACGGACGGAATTTCTTACAAATATATACTTATGCGGCTAACCTTGTGTTCTTCCCTTTGTTCTTAAATCACGCAGAAGTTCGATGAACAGAATTTACAGTTATGTGTTCTCATAGCCTTCTAAGTATCTATCCATGACCTCGGACGGACGCACCAAAGCCATTCCCATATCCCCCTAACCCTATGCGGAGTAAATGGAGTATTTACAATAAACAAAATAAAGTTATATAATATAAAGATGCAATATTTAAACATTGTTTATCTAGTTAACCACAATGCCTGGGTAGAATTGCACTCACAGGTAAAATGGGTTAATGTTAGTATTAAATTACCTTGTTAAGATTAGAGCACCTTTGCCCTGGATTGTAAAACGGAGATGTGAGACATCCATCTAATCGTCTAAAGATTCATGCTTCAGATCCCTAGCCAAAGCAGGATGTTTTCAGTTTGAAATAAGTATCATTCACATTGGAAAAAGAGAAGAGTCTTGCAAACAGTTTTATTAAATTAATTGTCTGATGCAATTGGATTCATTTTTGTTCTCGGCCCCCGTGCTACAATCAAGTTTGCACGGAGATCTTTTTATTTCTCATGTATTCTTAGACTACCTTATTTTATTACCTCCATAATTTCTACTTTCAGCAATGTTGTTTAATTCTTATTCCAAGTATGGATTTGCGAGACATGGAGAAGAATAGGTCGTTTTGGTGATGCACATATTAGTTTAGTAGTATTGTTCCTAAAGCCTGTCTCGAACACAACAGAAAACACAACTACTTCCTGCCACCTTGAAACAACAGAGTACTTGCTACATAATGCCTCAAAAGAAGAAGAGGGTCCCCAAAAGAATCCCCACCATGGAAGATTCTCACAGCGAGAATACAAAAAGGGCCACTTCAACCTGTTGACCCTGTCAACCCTCACAAGCTGGAGTGAGATGGAGGACCCGCTGGCACTACATGACGAGATACGCCTTCTGGCCAAATAATTTCAATGTCTGTCAGTCTCATCATGATTTCTTGTTCCCTTATTCTGTCATCTGCCATTTTTTAGAAATTCTCTGTTGAAAGTTCGAAAAATTTATGAAGCCAAGCCCTCAAAACGAGTCAATTTATATAAAAACGTACACGAATGTGTGATAATTCGAGCAAAAATCGGTGGGACCGTATGTGAACCCTGTAAATGTCCAGTAAATCGAGTAAAAGTCGCGTTTAATCGTACTAGGCCGTAACAGACCCTCAAGACCGTACTTGGAACCGTACAACAATCGTATGAAAATCGTTTGCAAATCGTGTTCAAACCGTGACAAACCTTGCTTGACCGAGTATATCCGTGCTTTGTTTGTACATACTCGTGCTACATCCGAGTCTAAATCGTACTAACTCACTCCCAGGCACGGTTGGAGCTCAATACTCGTACCAGTCAGCCCGTGCATAACCGAGTATACCGTATTGGAACCGTGTGCCCAACCGTGTTCTGTGTGAGACAAGCTTAATACCCCCAGAACATACTGCTTTGGCAGAGTATACATACATTTTCTTTGATGATTGCCATCGCTCAATTTTGATGCTATCTTCGAAATATTTCATTCTTAACCTTATAGGCATATAATAATTCTACGACAATTTTAGAACACTCTGACCCTCAAACAAATAATGTAATAAGCCAAATAAAAAATATTGTCAGTGAAAATCCCGTCCCTAACAGATAACAGACTAAACCACGTTATACTTTGGTCACACTTATCTACACATGATATAAGAAAACATTGACAGTTTCAACTCATTTTATTGAAAACCGTTAAGGTAGCGACGAAGGAAGTTCCTTCAACATTATTGCACTGAGCAACATGAAAATATGCAATGATAATCTACATTCCATAAAAAAAATGTTAATAGGTTTCAGTAAATAACTTAAAAACTTTAGAAGTTGACCATGCCTATCAAAAATAGCGGTCGAATGGAATATCATTTATTTTTGACAAATATCAAAACCTGACGAAGAATACAAGTTTAAATTTGACAGCCAATTTCTTGAAAACATTAAAAGAAGACGTAAACCGAATCAGAGGATTTTAAGAACCTCGCCCACCATTTATAAATAATACTTTGTGCAAAACAAACAATGCCTACGCATCTGCACTTTATGAAGCTCATATGCATACACATTTAAGTTAATGCTGAAAGATGCAGAAGTTCTACATTATGAAAACACGTCACATAAAAAATATACTTGATGTTGAAGATAATTTTAAAGCTTCCAGTTAATATCTAGAAAGCGGTAGAATTAATTTTTAATTTTCTTGACAATATCGTGTACTTTGGAAAACAAAATCATAACTCGCTTAAACTTCGCGCTTTACTTGTTCGGCTTTGAAAAAAGATTATGTTTGCCAAAGCTACTACGATGAATAAAGATTTGCACTACAGCTTTATGAAATATTGAACAATTTGTAAAAACTTTAAACATGACATCAGAATATAATAACTCTCAAAATGTTAACAATGATTGAATAAATGTTCGAAAATAGTTATAAAAAATATATAATATATGAAATAACAATGGATTTATTAAATCTGCGACACTTGCCTTAATTTTTTGATAATCTTTGTTTTCGATGTGTACCCTTAGTTAGAGACTTTATATTATATAACAATATGCATTTACGGTACAGTAGATCAAGTTAAACTTTAAAGCTAATACATGTAGTATTTATCATTTTATCATGATAATAGCATGTAGATAAATGTGGTACAAAAGAATAATACATGCTCTTAAATTTGTATTTATACAGTTCTCAGTTCAACATTCAAATGGAAATTATAATGATATTTTATTAAAATCCAAAATTAAACGAAATTGTCAGATTTATAAATTTAAAAAAAAAAGCACATTCATCTAACAATTCATTTATACTTAGAAATGTTGTTAAGTGTATAAATATCAACCGTTTTGTTATTCATTGAAGAATATTGTTATGCTCATGATACGCACGTACATTCTGGAGAAGGTTAACTGAATTTTTAATGAGGAATTTCAAAACACTTAACACCCTCATTCCTTCCTTTTTCGTTTTTTTTTTAAATCATCCATCTATTTTCTGTTGAAACAAGCTATTTTTGTTGAAATAGTTTCAAACTTAGTATAGTCGTTCATGCAATAAATTTCAAACTACTGTATTGTTTAAAATGATTATTAATGGCCTGGTTGTTAAAGTGTTTATGCCACTAGAATTTCTGCTTAATAAAGAGTAATATACATTTATGTAATGATATTTATACTTATTATAATAATAATAAGCATTTACCTTTCATCGTTGTCAGTAATTGTAGCATTTCAACACACAATTGTTTTAATTCAGACTTAAGGCCATATATAAAAATAAGAATCATAATGCACTATAATTAAAACAATATCATTCTGCCACGCCTTAGCATATAAGTATAATATGTGCAGATTGTTAGTGCAGCGTTAATATCACTACACTCTGTACGCTGTAGAGTAAAAATTGATTTGGAACTGTTACAACTTTAATGAATGTCCTAATATTACAAATCTTTTTGCGCGTATATTTTAATAATATTGTAGGTAAACTCTCAGATAGCACTTAGTATATCTTTGTAAATTAATGTTATAAGGGTGTTTTCTTTTCTGTCTAAATGTAAATATAATTATACACGTTTTTCTTTTTTTTATTTCAGACTGTTCTGCTACTCTTTAATGTATTGTTATCAAAAAAAATTTCTAATGTATAGAATTATAAAAAAGCACATAAAACTAAGATTCTTGCAGTTCACCTATACATTTATTAATGTTTATTTGCTCTGATTACTAAAATATATTTTGAATTATTGAAATAATATTGTACGTGTAATTTTGTAAAATTACGCAGTCTTGAGCTCAATATGGGACTGCCTTAGATCATATAAGTATAGCCCTAGAACCAGCAGATAAATCAACTACTTAAAATAGAATGTTATAAATAACAAATGAATATTCATTTTGCGTGTTAACTTAAATGTCTGTCAAGGTTCCTTTAAATGTAGTTTGATCGCCCAATATTTGATACGTTAATTCGGACTTTAAAATGTCATAATAATTATGTCTTTACGATCAGTACGTTTATTGTTACCTTTTAGATAGTTCGATTGAGTGCAAAACTATGAAAATACCAACGTGCATTTTCAAAACAGAGCATGCATATTTTGTAAAGAATTGTTTAAGTAATATTTATCTGAGAATTATTGAAGAAAAATGTTTTTATATTAAGCAATTTATATTAAGGAATCAGTTTCGATTTTAAATCTTATTAATTTTAAGACTAAAATTATTGTCCAAGTTTTTTGTTATTGTTCATTTAAAAGACATACCTTAGTTCAAAGGCTTATCTTGCGCTAAACAAATGCACACTTTATAAATTTACAAATCATTTCTACAATTTAAACCTACCTGTTACGTTTAATTTTTCTAAATAAAATGGCGGATACTCACCCGGATATTCTCTACAGTCACGGTTCATTGCTTGAAGTTGCTACACTGTTTTCAAAAAGTTAATTAACTGTCAACGGAGTAACACGTTGTTGGGAAAATCATGGTTCAATTATAAGAACTCAGTTTTACTGCTTTTCAACTGGTACAGACCTATTTTGATTGTTAGTAGCATTCACTTAAATAATGTTACTGAGCGACGGCAAACAGTTAAAATGTATGTTTTTAAACAGCATTTTAGAGAATGTCAGAAAAGGAAAATCACGATTTCTAACTCTAAGAATTTTAATATAGTATTAGAGTACTTATATAATGATTCGTATATAAAGCAAGGATGTATGTTTTTATTCTTATAATTGAGTAAATATGCCGAACACAAACACGAACAATATCGTTTTACATAATGTTTCATGAATAGATCCTTTTATGACACATCAGTCATTTCAATAGTAGAATGCATTCTCAAGATACATGTAACATCATGTTATCATCTTTTGAAATCAAATCTCCGAATGTGATATGTGTCGTTAAAATTCTGCATGGTCTAAATTTTGAAGGTAAATGTTAAAGGCCATGAACACAATTTAAAGAAATCTCGTTTTTAAGGAATATATATACAATAAGGTATTAGCGCTATCATCTTTTAAATATTTTATGTTGTTGTTTTACCTGAAGTATGGTCTGATAAATCAACACTATTGCTCTAGATAAAAGAAGTTTGGAACGGAATAAAATATGCATCATGCAGTAGAACTGAGTGAAATTGTTGTTTAATAATAAAGTCAGGTGCTGCTAATACAACGTTTTAAAGGAGTATATTACAATAGTTTACGCGCATATTTCTGCGCAAGCGCTAGTTTAACGAAATGTATTTTTCTCAGTGAAAGGTGTTAGTTGAGTAACGTTAGTACTTCGACTGTTGCGTAAAATCAATCGATTAAATATTTCAAATTATTTCTCACAAAGTAGTCGTCCGTATGAATGGCCTCACGCGAGAAAAACAAGAAGGGCAGGTTCGTTAGTGATGGAAATCACCAAGCTGTAAATAAACGTAAATTATTTGGTTCGATAATTTGCCCTGACAATGATTCAAGTGTTTCGGATAATTTGACGTCCGAAGTAGATAATGTTACTTTCATGTGAAAATGACCGATGTTAATTTTGATACTCTTGAATTTTTAACCAAACAGAAAATACTTTCATGTCAAATGGCAAAGAAAATTGCAGCATCCGGTTTGAATTTGAGTCATATAAAACTTGCTGTCTCTCGTGGTGGGTTAGATGGATTGTCTCAGCTGTTTGGTAAGAAACTTGACACAGGCAAACCAAGAGTAACATCTCTTAAATCTGTTGTTCAGAAATTGTATAATTACTTAATGGATCATAAGATTTAGGGATTGTTATATGATTTTCATTCATTATCAGTGTTAGGTGTTTTTCGATATGTATGGAAACTTTGGCAACACTCAGGGCTGCATTTGTGGGAATTTTATGAAAGAAATGTGGTAACTGTAATGTAATTCTTGATAAAGAAATAGTTATTTCTTTCAAAATATGAAATTAGTTTTGATGAGCATGTTATAAAACTATTTATACATGTTATGATGGATATTTGTAGAATTGAATTAAAATTAGAGATATTTTTTACTTATATGACCAACTTTGAAGGAATATAGTAAAAAATTAAGCCTGGATGCCCCTGTTTTTTTTGTTTTTGTTTTGTTTAGAAATATATACTGTGTCATTTTATGGAGTTTAAAAAAAATCTGTCCGTTACAAAAAAAGATATATAGATTTTTTTCCAGTCAGGGACTGAATTGTCTCCCTTTTTTGTTGGATATTTTGGACATTTTCAAAGTTTTTTCTTAAAATATACAAAAAAATATCACATAATTCCACCCAAAACCATACATACACATAATTCCAAACAAAAAAATGCATAGATATAAGGTGTTGATTAGGAATTCCAGATGTAACAATCATTTAAAAGATATATGTGCGTTTTCTCAAAATCCCTTCAAAATGGCCGTATAGAGGGGTCTAATAATGAGCGATTACTCAAAAACAAGCCTGGAAAGCTATATTTTTCTTTATATCATTTTGTTTGTGAAGGAATTCTCTTTAATTGTGGAAAGTTTTAAAAAATTCTGTCCATTAGAACTTATTGTCATATACTCCTTTAATTGACATGGAAGGTAATAAATACAGGGAAGAAAAACTCCTCGAAGTTGGAAGTTGGAGCGTTATTCCAGCTTAACTTGTAAAATTGCATCATTTGGCAATGTAACTCCGCATAGGAGCATCGCCGCATAAACAAATTTTAATCCGTTTATGTGTTGATTTTTCAACGCATAAACAGATCGAACGCGTTAATGCGGCGATGCTCAACGCATAAAGCAGACATTTCTAAAATGCGGCGCATAAAGAGGATTAATTTAACCATTTATTATAAAGCTTAAAACAGAGTTCTAATATTTGAAGAAAAAGATTATGTTGACGTCGATGACGATGATATCCGTCTGTTTCGAATTTTTATAAAATTGGCAGTCTCCAGAGTTGCATTCTATTCATTTGTTTAGGAAGCTATTACCTGCTTTTTTATTGTTTCAGTAACAACAGAATTATGGCCATTGATTAAGTAAATATTGAGATATTCTTTTCATTAATAAACATGTATATTAATGGCATGCTCGTTGGCCTAATCAGTAAATTTGGTTTTATTGTTATTTTTTGGCACACATTGCTCGTTGGGGATTTTCACAACTCCCTCATTCTACGTAATGGTGCATGTAACCACTGTCTCAACAACGGCGTAGCAGGGTCTTTTCTAAGGACTTTTTTAAAGGCCCTGGGATTAGTGCAATTGTTACATATCACATGTGCATTACTTGGGACTTATTGCAACGGACATTAAACCCGTAGGTGATCATAGCTGTTACATGTATACCTTCATGTTTTTATTAAATGATACAGGGTCATCGTGACCTTCTTGGTTCACACTGCAATGTTGAACGCGTTTGATCTGTTCCGTAAAGGAAAGCGGAAAATCTTTGATGTAAGTGTTCCGAGAAGGAAAGCGGCAAATCTGATGTACGATTTGGCGGTAAAATTTATCACGTGAAACATAAAACGGGTCGGGTTATTTCTGGGAAGTCAGTACGTATCTCTCTGAAAGTCCAATAGTGATGATATTATATACATCTACCACTTTTGTACAAGTATCTGTGTTAATTGTTCTATGCGTCAAAAGTGTACTTTTTATGCGTTGAACATCACCGCATAAACGAACAAAAATTTGTTTATGCGGCGATGCTCCTATGTGGCGTTACAAAGCTATACATGACATTAGGGGTCTTATCGCATACAAATTGATGGGTCATAAAATAGCGATTATCAGACCACTTCGGGCTAATTTATTGCACATGGATAACCCATGGAATGAAGGTCCCTGATTTTATGAGAGTGAAAAGTCGACCAGGTATTCAATGTTTAATGTACAATATGTACACCCTTTTTCGTTGCAAACGCCTGTTGATAGCTTGTTTGGAATTAATATGTATTAATTTTGAATTAATATGTATTAATTTTGAAATCTCTGTAGTTGTCTGTCAGACTCTGGAGTATTCCCACTTTTTTCAGAAGACTTTCATAAGTTTCGTTATTAATGTCCACAGCGTATGCATCCGTAAAGAGTTTCTCGAAAATACAATTTTTTTTCCAGTCAGTTTCATTGTACTGTAAGTTATATGTACACATATTGAAGAGAAACTATCCTCATTGATTTCAATGTTTTCGTTATGTTCTTTGTTTAAGTTGATAATTGGTTTGTCTACTATTAAGTCTTACTGTTCTTTAAAGCCCAAGTCACAACACATCGTACTTGCAAGTGCGTGCTCTCTACGTGCAAAAACGTGGGCCAAATTTAGGGATCTTTACGTGATGCGTACTGCCTCCGTACGGATTTGGGAGCACGCAGAGACGATGTAGCATTTTTAATGCATGCTAAACTTTCTCTGCGTTCGAGCTGCAGGCGGGCTTCGGATTCATCCCCAGTACGTGTGACGTGCGTGCCCTGTACGTCCACGAGTGCATAACGCACTGCCTCCGTGAGTCTTTGCGTGATCCGTGCGTGGTCCGTTCTTCCTCAGTTCAATTGTCTAAAACGCACACAGAACTAAGGCCGGTATTCCATAGTCCCGTGATGCATATTCCCTGTCCGTGTCCGCGATTTTTCACTCACCAATGATATCGCTGGGTATATTCCATACCTCCGTCTCCGTTCAGCGTCCGTGTTCGTGTTCGCGACGTGGAACGGACACGGAGGCATAGAATATACCCAACGATATATTTAGTGACTGAAAATCGCGGACATGGACGCGGACACGGACATGGATCACGGATCACGCATCACGGAACTATGGAATACCGGCCTAAGAACACTACGTGAGCTGCGCAGGTAAGTACTGCCTCCGTACGTTAACATGAAAATCGCACGGAGATCTTGCATTGTAAGCACGTTGTCAGCACGTACAACTCAATTACTACGTACGCAACGTATGATGTTTGCAACCGCTTACCCCTAGACGCGGCATGCGGGCCACGTACTCACACCTTGCGCAACCGTGAGTGTTGCGTGCTTCCTCTCTGCTGTTGCCACGTCCGACCCAAAAAACGCCGCGAACGTGTCCTCCGCAGAACACGTACGAACAAATAGGACGCACGGCGGGTTGCGTAACTGAATTTTTACCAATGTTTCTATTACATGTAGAAATCACAATTTTACTCTGAATTCGACCAACTTTGTTTTACAAATTTGGAAATGACACGAATGTGTGCAAACAAATTCAATCACGGAAGTAACTACAAAATATGTGTCATTTTGAATTAAACATTTTAGTACTGTTTTTCAATTTTCATTCTATATTAAATTTTTTAATTGGTTTGTCTTTTGCTTTAATCAGTTTCAAAAATCCAAGAAACTCATGCAAACTGATAAATAGTTGATGCTCATGCGTTAAAATATAAATGTAGACCAGCAAGAGCAGTTATATTGAAAGCGATCAGTGATGTTACATCTGAAAAAAAAAATCCAATAAACCATGCAGTCTATCAGAGCTAACAAAATGAATCAATTCGTTATTATAACTTAATCACGCTGATGAAAAAAGTTAAATATGAAGTTTTAGAGTTTAAATGAAATTTAGTTTCTGTATTTTGTAGACTATGTTTTCTTCCAAAGAAAATAAGCTAATTGGAATAAACTGCCTTCCCTCAAGTTTCTAAAATGCTGTTCCAGAAAGACAATTAATTATTTCCACCATATACGCATTTTATCGCATGAACAAACAGTGTGGATCCTGATAAGTCAGCACATCCGTGCTATTCGATCAGAATCTACACTGTTCGCCTTTTTTTGTCAGAAATAACCTAATAAAAGAAAGAGAAAACAGTGCATATCCCAAGCAGACGGCACATTTGTGTTTACTGATCTGGATCTACAGTTTTAGCCGATGCCATTTAGGAGTATATATGGAGGAACAAGGTTAAAGATGTGTATAAATGGAATAAAAGAGCAAGTTTTTGTCATAGATTTAACAGAAGTATGAAAAAACTATTTAAATTGATGTGGCTTTTTTATTTTGCCATTACAAAGTAAAGTTATTTTAAAACAATGAGTTATATGCAAAAGTTGTGTAACGACAATATATATTGAAAATGTAAATGAACTCCCCCTTTGAAATCTGGTATCCACAAAATGAATCATAGAAAACATCTTTCTTTTATAATCATCTAACTTCATTCATGTATTTATGTATTTTGCTGAGCAAGTAAGATCTGTAACATGGAGGGATGCTTGGCCACACGGGGTCAGTCGGGATGTGCTAATGGCTATTTTATTGCTTTATATCTGCACTGGCTAATCAGCTAATGATACGTCATGATGTTAAACACTGCTCAATTTTAGCTCTAATTGTTAGTTTGTTCCTTATAGTGCACGTAATAAACCGCAATTGTTTACGAGATTTAACGTTTCTGTTATTTTTATTATTGTTTTTACTCCCAAATTGGATCTGTATTTGTATTTTCTTCAGTTTTCAGTTTAAAATGCAAAAGTATAGTAAAACTGCTAGATTTTAAGTTTTTGTATCCGTGTTAACAGGTCAATATAAACTATTTTATTTCAAAAAGTTTCGGTAATTGCCATTCTTCAGTTTAATGTCACACAAGTCTTCATTCTCTTTCACACGACATATCGCATAAGACTTTATTGTAAAACATTCGATTTTAGTTTATTTTATGACTTTCCACCTGATCTGTCGATGTTTGCTTGTGTTATGCCCTGAAATTGAGTATAAATCAAGATAACAACAGAAGTGTTAGCCGATAGTTTTCGTATCAGATGCCATAATCATCAATTTGAGACTTAGTGTCGGTCTCGGGGCAATTATCAATCAGGCAGGTTAATTATCCCCAAGCTATAATTTTTCAGCCCCACCTTCCTAAGCTCTCGATGTTACAATTGTTTTTATTGGTTGCTGTCGTTGTCAAAATTCGTTATTTAATAATTGTTACTGTTTGAAGAAGACAGTCTAATTTTGGATTTCCAAAGTACAACGTATATGGTTTTCCATAAGAACTAAATTTATGTTAAGGATTTAGAATAATTGTTTGGTTTTACCAACAGAAGAAATTTGTATAACTATCTGAACATTTGTTATTTGTTATATGTGGTTTTCCATATGAAGAGTATATAAAAGAGAGAAACGGACTTAGTGTTATTCATCATTCGAATTTATTATTAAGTTTCTGCCGTCAAAAACCATCGGCAGAACACGTGGTGACAGAATCTCGGGTAACGATCTATTCATCCGGACTTTCATAAGCACAGGCGAGTACTCTCACTTGAACAACTAATTCCCCACCCGGATTTAAATTTGGACAAGAAAGAATTATGTGTCAAAAAACATACATTGGAATGCATTTAAACCATTGTGTGCGTTGCGGACTTACACATCCAGCGAATCGCTGCCATGCATGGAATGCAGCGTGCAACAAATGCCGCGTGGTCGGTCATTTCGCACGTGTTTGCAGCTCTACGGAAAAGAGACCTAAATCAACCGAATCTCGCAAACGGGACAAAGAAAGGATGACAGCGTTCGTTCGCCGAAAAACTGCAGAATCCGCTCTACCGTTCATTCACGCCGAGGATGATTTCATCCGAGAAATGCAAGTCAACACTTCTGCATGTGATTTTGTAACACTTAAGCGACAACTGAATGACATGAAATGCACAAATTTACGTTTACAAGATGAACTACAGGAAAATCAATTACAGTGTAACGTTCTACAAGAATCTAAACAGCAAAGTGATCTTGAAATAAACAAGCTTAAAAATGAAATTCAGCGTTTATATTCCAAGCTCGCAGACGAACAACACAAGTTTCAAACAGTCGACACTAGTTTAAGAGAGAAAGAAACAGAGCTTCGCGACATAAAACTCGAAGTAAATAAAATCAGAACGGATTCAAAAGTGTTACAGGAACAGATCGGCTTTCACGAAATTTTAAGAGATGAGGTTATTGATCATGTGAAATTTATTTCTACAATAACAGACATGGAATTTGACGGTCCGTTATGGAGACAGCTCGAGTTTCAAATCGCAGAAATACATTTATTGCTAGAAAAAAGGACGAAGATATTGTTGATACGAAACAAACGATGCTATCTTTAAACGAGAGAATACACCAACTTCAAAATGAAAATCAAGATCTAAAACATGAAGTGAATTCCATTAAAAACAAAAAGGAACATATCCACCCCTCTATTTATCACGGCAGATACCCACCACCAGGTGCAAAAATGGCTAGAAGAGGCGGTTCTCGCCGATAATTCACATGCACATAATTATGGACTAAAGAACATTTTGTAAAGGCAAAATATGGCGTAATCTTTGAGATATGGTTGTATAAATATGAATAATTGATACTTGTTTTTACTATTATAAGTAATTTGGTATTCATATTCATTATACATTACTGCTGAAGTTTTTGTCATGTGCCTATAATAACATTATGTTCTACATTTCACAGGAGTGAAATAATTTTAAAGGGAGAGGTGGTGTTATGCCCTGAAATTGAGTATAAATTTCTTTGTAAATTTTTGAAAATTAATAATTTTAAAATGAATTCTATATTTGAAAAAAAAATGAAATAATATAAAATCCCTATTATTTTTAGGAAATCGTTTAGTTGAAATTTAATGTTCATTCTAAGTTGCTATTGGCAATCTGTTGTGCTAACAAAAAAAAATTCTATTGTTTTGAGTGATTGACACTTCTCAAAATTTCGTTTAAGTTTGACAACCAATCAAGATAACAACAGAAGTGTTAGCCGATAGTTTTCGTATCAGATGCCATAATCATCAATTTGAGACTTAATGTCGGTCTCGGGGCAATTATCAATCAGGCAGGTTAATTATCCCCAAGCTATAATTTTTCAGCCCCACCTTCCTAAGCTCTCGATGTTACAATTGTTTTTATTGGTTGCTGTCGTTGTCAAAATTCGTTATTTAATAATTGTTACTGTTTGAAGAAGACAGTCTAATTTTGGATTTCCAAAGTACAACGTATATGGTTTTCCATAAGAACTAAATTTATGTTAAGGATTTTAGAAAAATTGTTTGGTTTTACCAACAGAAGAAATTTGTATAACTATCTGAACATTTGTTATTTGTTATATGTGGTTTTCCATGTGAAGAGTATATAAAAGAGAGAAACGGACTTAGTGTTATTCATCATTTGAATTTATTATTAAGTTTCTGCCACCAAAAATCATCGGCAGAACACTTGTGTACCGTACAATAAAGTATTTTAGCCACAAAAAAATCCTTTTCCATGCAAAAATTTAAATGCGTGAACATAAAGTCTCATCCACTTCCATTCAATATGCTAAGCGAGCCGCCTACTAACTTTTTATAAAGCTAACCTTAAAAATACAAAAGAAGAAAGTCGAAGTAATATTTGTGTTGGCTTCTTTGTCGAGGATGTTAATATGCAGATATAACAAAGTATTTTTATGTTGGCTTCTTTGTCAAGGATGTTTAATATTTAGATATAACAAAGTATTTTTGTGTTGGCTTCTTTGTCGAGGATGTTAATATGTAGATGCAACAAATTATTTTTTGTGTTGGCTTCTTTGTCAAGGATGTTAATATGCAGATATAACAAAGTATTTTTTGTGTTGGCTTCTTTGTCAAGGATGTTAATATGCAGATATAACAAAGTATTTTTGTGTTGGTTTTTTTGTGAAGGATTTTTAATATGCAGATATAGTAAAGTATTTTTTGTGTTGGCTTCTTTGTCGAGGATGTTAATATGTAGATAAACAAATTATTTTTTGTGTTGGCTTCTTTTACAAGGATTTTAATATGCAGATATAACAACGTATTTTTTGTGTTGGCTTCTTTGTCGAGGATGTTAATATGCAGATATAACAAAGTATTTTTATGTTGGCTTCTTTGTCAAGGATGTTTAATATTTAGATATAACAAAGTATTTTTGTGTTGGCTTCTTTGTCGAGGATGTTAATATGTAGATGCAACAAATTATTTTTTGTGTTGGCTTCTTTATCAAGGATGTTAATATGCAGATATAACAAAGTAATTTTTGTGTTGGTTTCTTTGTCGAGGATGTTAATATGCAGATATAACAAAGTATTTTTGTGTTGGCTTCTTTGTGAAGGATGTTTAATATGCAGATATAGTAAAGTATTTTTTGTGTTGGCTTCTTTGTCGAGGATGTTAATATGTCGATACAACAAATTATTTTTTGTGTTGGCTTCTTTTACAAGGATGTTAATATGCAGATATAACAACGTATTTTTTGTGTTGGCTTCTTTGTCGAGGATGTTAATGTGCAGATAGAACGAAGTATTTTTTGTGTTGGCTTCTTTGTCAAGGATGTTAATAAGTAGATATAACAAAGTATTTTTTGTGTTGGTTTCTTTGTCGAGGATTTTAATATGCAGATAGAACAAAGTATTTTTGTGTAAGGTTCTTTGTCGCGTTAACGTCGCAGTCTGTTTTAGTATTTAGTTATGCATATTTTCAAAGTAGGAAAAATTAATTGATATCAACACCCGTTGGGTATAAAGAGTAGTATTTTGCTAGAGTTTCTGCAGTAAATGTATTTTATACGACCTCCAGGTTTTGTTTGTAAGTTTCACTGACTTCTTTGAACATGATGATAAAGTAGGTTCAACAAAATAATGATGGCCATCGTATAACACTGTATATAAACCGATTGTATCATCTACCGGATATAGCGCACTGATTGTCACAAAAACATAGTAAACAGTTCAAAATGAGGAGATTTTGTATGTATTGTAATGAGAAATCCAATCGACAAATACATGTTCAACAGGCGATTCTCGTAGCACTTGTTATGAAAGACCTTGTTACCTTTATTATGCAATATACTTTAAAAAAATTCGCTCAAATCACTCACACAAAGTACCGTTTGCACTGTTATAAAATCAGCGTAAATGTTTATCCACTTGGTTTAAATGATAATATTTATCAGGAAAGCAACATTTCTAAAAATCCTGATTCTGACGTCTTTGAATTGCTTGAATTACGCAAAAGAAAATCGAGGTCGCACGGAAGCAGAACTAATGGAAACATAAAAGGAAAATCACGTATTCGTTGTTCTATTCATGACCTACATATAATTTTAAAACAATCTGGCAGACACGCTATGCTATCTGGGTTGGCTTCTCTTTCTATATCAAGTCTGCAGAAACTGGATGAGGAAGCCGACGACATCGTCATAAGAACCCATCCATTTTACGAGGTTGCTAGTCTGATTCAGTGTTATACTCGGCATGTTCTCAGGCCACACATTGACTTGGAATCTGACCATAAAAGACATTTCCTTAAAATTTCTTTTTTAAATAAAGGAATAGATTTTATTGAACTTCCTAGTAAATTAAAAGATAAAACAGTTCAATCGGCTGTTCCTAATTATTTTAAGAATACTGAATCGCCTATGGTTTGTTATAAATACAACAAACCAACTAGAAATACAATTTTTAATTACAATTAAATTACCTCTGATTTACAGATCATTGATAATACACCAAAATCTTGAGAGTGTTTAACTTCAAAATATTGCTATAAGCCTGTCGGTCATATTGTTACCGGTGATCTTAATGTAATCAAAGACTCTAGAATTCGTAATTTAATTTCTAAGGGTCCCAAATATAGAATTCCATTCAAAATTGATTTTAATTCATGTCGTGCAGAAATTGCTGAGTCTTTAAACCTATTTTGCAATAAATGGTGCAAAAGAGAACATGCTGAGCCTAATGCAATTTCTTACTGCAAAAAAACACATATTCAAAATAATAGACACTCGTATATCATTTTATGAAAGAAACATTGCTTTATTACCACCTAAACCTCGTTTTAACTTTCGTCATTTGAAAAAAGGAATTCAAGACTTTCATAACAAACTTGTTTTCACACCTGCTGATTACAAAATTTAGAATCAGTATTGAGCCGAAACAAGACAAAGTACCTACTATGTATTGGTTGCCTAGAATGCATAAAACACCATACAAAGCAAGATTTATTGCTAACTCTAGTTCTTGCACTACTACTAAATTATCCGTGCTCTTAACTTCTTGTCTTTCAGCTATTAAAGAACATGTATTTAGGTATTGCGATAAGGTTTTTGAAACTTCTGGCAAAAATTTATTTTGGTCGATCAAAAATTCAAATGACGTTTTGAAAAAGCTTAAATTAAATTATTTTCAGGCGTTCTGTTTGTCTACTTATGATTTCTCAACTTTATATACCTCGCTCGTCATAATTTAATAAGAGACTAACTAACCAGTCTCATTGAAAAAACGTTTGCTAGAGAAAATAAAACCTTCATCGCTTGTAATGAACATAGGACATTTTTTACAGATGGTTCTTATGATAGTTATACTTTATGGACTTGTCAAGACCTAATAGAGTCGCTAACTTTCTTACTGGATCATACTTATGTTATATTCGGTACCTCTATTTATAAACAAGTAATAGGCATCCCAATGGGTACTAATTGTGCACCCCTTGTTGCTGATCTGTTTTTATACTGTTATGAAAGAGACTTTATGTTATTTCTTTCTACTGAACATCAAGATGATATTATAACAGCTTTTAACAACACCTCGAGGTACCTTGATGAATTATTAAATATAGATAATAACCATTTTCCTTCACTGGTAAATAAGATCTACCCTAAAGAACTACAACTTAATAAAGCGAACACTTTAGAAAAGCAAGCAAACTTTCTCGATCTAAATCTGTCAATTGAAAATGGTTATGTCACTACTAAAATATATGATAAAAGAGATGATTTTAATTTTAATATAGTAAATTTTCCATTTTAAGACGGCGATGTTCCCCGTGCAACATCTTATGGGGTTTATATTTCACAGCTTGTTCGCTTTTCAAGAGCTTGCAATGATATTAATGATTTCAATGAACGTAATCTTTGCATTACAGAAAAACTTTTAAATCAAGGTTATCGGTATCACAAATTAAGGAAAACATTTTGCAAGTTTTATCGTCGATACCCAGATCTAATTCATAAATACAGGTGCAGTTTAAAATCACTATTGCAACAAGGGATTTCACAGCCAGTTTTTTATGGAGATTCTATTTATAAACTTAAGAAGATAAAGGGCAATGTTAATTTCTCTCGGTTATTCGTAAAAGCCATCTGTAAATTTAAAAAGAAAGGTTACCAACATGATATTTTACAGCGCTCTGCATGCCTGGTGATTAACCCTTCTACAGTTGATCATTATGCTTACCTCTTTGGTTGCACGACGGTGGCAGGGGTTTAAGAGTTTATGAAGGTTTATGGGGAAATCTTTCTTAAAAGAACCTAGAAGCTCGATTGGTTTCCTTTATCCCTGTAATCTGTTCTTGCTGATTTTACTCCAGGAGCTCTAGTCTCGGTAAGACCATTGAGTACCCGCCCTTTGGCTTTGCAATGCTATTAGATTCTTATGTTTTATATGTTTGTGTGCTTTTGCATGCAACATTGTTGAGCCAATAAGTGGTTTGGAGTTGTTTCACCAAGACAACTTGTATTTGACTGTGTGGGAAGGCTGTTTTTTCTGAATGTGGCGATTCCTGATATGCATATTTTACCTTTTTAACAGGTTTTGAGAGGTATTCTCATGCTAGCGATGATGAAACATATTATTTTTATTCTTACAATAATAAGAATACCATAGCTGATCAATTAAACGTCAAAACATTAGACCAAACATGTATGTAGCTTCGACCCAGACTGTATCATTTATTGAACATGTTAACTCAATCATTTGTATGTTTCTAGTGATCTATGTGTATCAGTTATGGCGATTTTTAAAGATGATTTTAGTATATTTTTCGGATTTAAGAACAACGACTTGAGGTAAAAACATGTATTAAAAGTGGTTCGTACAGAAATATGATACGTTATGAAATATGAAGGCCTCGGTGCCTTAATATACTGCGGCGACAAGAAACAATTCGATGTACCTGACTTCATTAGTTAACTTCAGGCCGCTCTGAGAACTACAATTTACAACAAGCGATAATTAATGTCGTCCCAAATGTTTTGGATTCGATAAACATAGTCTAAGGTTTTTTAAAAGTAATAGTTTCGAAACTCAAGGTTCACGATTATAAATACAGTCCACACTCGTTGTGTCAAACTCGCTTAAGTCGAAACATCGGTTATCTCGAATTAATTTTACGGTCCCGTCAAAATGTGTTCTTATTACATATAATATTACGCCGCTTAACTCGAATTCGACTTAAACAATGTTTTCATAAGTCGAAGTAAATTTAGAACCCACCGGCTAAAAAATGCTATATAAAATCATCGGATAAGTCGAAGTGTGAAACTTGCCGCGGTCGAACAATGCGCGCGGCTTCTTCAAAGAGAGAACTTGTCGGCAAACTAGATAACATTATTTATTGATAATTAAAGTTAATTATCACCTGTTCAGTAAAATATTCGCTTATTTATTGCATTCGGATGTAAAATATTCGGATTCGCAAATGCAATTAATTTCAGTTGTTAAAAACAACAACATTTAATTACAATAATCATGACATTGTGACAACCAGACCAGTGAAATATGAGTTCATCCGTTTAGGACAACAAATGAAAAAACATGATCTAAACGTAGTCAATTCTCCCCCAAGAAGACTGAAGCACAAAAAGCTCCAAATTAACGATTATGGGGTGAATATTAATTTGAATTAGTTTACGTAATAAAAAAATAACGAAAGACGACTTTTAACAGTCAGAGTGAAGACGACGACGATTTTACACAAACACCGAAACTTAACGATGATGTTTTAGCATGTAATAAATATAATCAAGTTAATATATTTTTCTGTTCTGATTTGATAAACTAATTGATCAATTGATTGTTCATAAGCGAGTACTAGCACTCACATTCATGTCAGCATATTAAGAAACGTATGATATTCGTGCGTTGGCGCCAATTCGGATGTGTCGAACTTCGGATATCTCGAATTAAAATGTACGGTCCCGACAACTTCGACACAACGAGTGTGGACTGTACATACGCAGGTAGGCGTGACATACAAATTCTGAGGCAAAGCAAGTTAATTAAATACTGATATTTTAAGCTGATGATAAACCCTTTACTTAATGTATGACCAATGTAGATCATCGTGAGCGGAAATATCCATGTCATTTGATCGGAATATACAATTGTCACTTGTTTCGAGAAATATTCTAATAAATGTAATAGCAAACAGTGAACAGCAAAAACAACGTACTCCATATCCCATGGAGTAAAGGGTCAAATGGAACTTTAGCAAAGGAATCAATGTCTTGTTTTCCGCGCAAGGATTGACAATCACAAAGGTCTTCCCTTGAGAATCAGGTATGAAATCATGCTGATTTCAGTTAAGGAAGTAACGAATTCGCCTTCTAACATAATCTCATAATACATTTATACTAGCCATTAAAATACAGTTTTGACAACTGATTTGTGTAAACTATGTGTATGCCAATTTATCAGATACAAAAACAGTTTATAGTTTATTTCGAGGTTTGTATGAAAAATTAAACAGTCGCCCAGCTGCGTTGGGTCTGACAGTTTAATTTTTATAAAAGCCTCCAAACTAACAATAACCTATAGTCACTATTGTTGTAACATTCTGTTTTAATATTTAAAGTTCTTTTCTTCGTGTTTTTGTACGCCATGATTTATTATTTCTCCAAATATCACAGTGTCTAAGCGTACAGTTAACCCAAACGGAAGTTGCTGATCTGTACTCCGATGATCACATAGTTGCTTACAGAAAAACACGCGACATCGGCTTTTTATTTGTAAAATATATTCAAATTAAACGTTCTTTTTGCAGAAATTATTTTTATAATAAGTACATCGTTGATTAATAGTCTTACTGTGATCTTGAAGTCTTGAACTAACGGCTAGTTAAGTTGCAATCTGTAATCTTTTCACACTTGATCAGTACAAAATGGGGAAAAAGAGTGGAGAAAATCTGCATTTGTGACCTCATATTTTATAATGTATATATTGGAAAGGTATATATTTGACTTCCCGTGAAAGAAAAATCATTTCCAACGCTCACAAAATGCGTTGAACGGTGCTTAAACGAATTAGCACCGAGAAAATGGTCTTTCTGTGCAGCAACCGAAAGTGACAAGTCTGTACGCAAAGTTGCAGTACAATGTCAGACTGTACGAACAGTTGCGATCATAAGTGCATCATATACTGATCAACTGAAAAGCATCAATGAAGCAAGAACTTGTTAAAGGAATCAATCAAAGGAATCAACCAAATCGAATTTATTATTAATAAAAAATAAAACCTTATATGATCACATTTTAGAACTGACAAGCAAGTTTTGTTCTATAAATTGATAGGTTTTTTTACTCTGATCTACTATTGAACCATATGAACAAATTGGTACTATTTGCAAATAAGACACCGATAATTGCTAGAAATCCTAAATCCCCTGATTGTGACATTAAGTAAATTCTAGTATAAACCTGCTGAAATCCCTGTCGGTGTTGGAAAAATATACATTATGCACAAATATTATCCAATATCATAGACTTTAATAATCTGGTCTTTGACAGGAAAATTCCATTAAGAGGTTTCAGATTTTGAAATCCACCACTTCGTGACTGAGTTAAGTTAGTCTACAATTACGTCTGCAACTGTTAAGAGTTTCATGTTTAAGGTCGTTAAAATGTCGAGTTGGATTTCATTTTGGCCGACTTTCTTTGTTAGATTTCAGGGATTATGTTAATCTGATTGGAGCATTTTATGAAATCTTTAGAAACTATGGTTGAAGTACTAACGCGTGTTTGTCCAGCTATATTATGCCTTCTACTGTTCGCACTTCAGAGAAGAAATGAACACATTACAGCGGGAATCTACATATCTTACACGGTCTTACCACTGATAAAGCTCGGCTGGAATATAGTCGTTTTCTCACGCCTCCTTTCATAAAGAGATAACAACAGATTTAAAAACAAATCTGATTTTGAAACAGAAGCCAAGATCAGTTATTTGTTTATACAATTGTATTATTAAAAGTATGAGCAAATTTGTTGAAAAAAATGCATTTTCAGGTTCTCGTGCAAGAATTATTAAGGTTAACTGAAGCTAAAATGATAACCTGTCGATATAATAAGAAAGCATTAACTGGAACCATAAATTGTTAATGATCTGTTTGACAACTATGCGTACAGATGTTAGGCATCTGTTAACAACTAACGATCGCGTACAGTTGCAACTATGCGTACAGTCTTATCATTTAAAGTGCCATAAAGAAAGTATCATTATCTCGTTGCTAAGTTGTTCAAACTCAGGTCAACGAAGTACACAAGTTGAATAAATGAATTTTCTCCCATACTAACACAAATATGGTCCAAAATCTATTTACACAAAGAAATTCGAGCCCAAAACGCCCCGTTTTGTTCAATGTTTTGCTCCTATTTTCACTGATCGAGTTGGGAACGATGATGGATTATAACAATACTAAATCTTCCTTTAAGTCTATATGATCACAGCAGGACTAACAATGAACGTTTTACTTACAACAGTAATATTTTTTTCCAAACGCACATTAAACTTGGTTTATTTACCAATAAATATTTCGATGTCGCAGGTTTTTCTGTAAGCAACTATGTGATCATTGGCGTACAGATCAGCAACTTCCGTTTCGGTTAACTGTACGCTTTTACACTGTGAATATACCCGATTTGTATAGACAATTTATGTAGACGAACTCCTCCATCTTACCTAAAAGCATAAACTTGATAAATCAGCAAATGCGCATCGCCATGAGTGATACTGATTATTGGAAAATTATTTAACGAAGATCGCACTAAATGATACAACATAAATAGGTGTGTTTGCTATAAATGATAGTATGATAATGCTATAGATGATACAGTCATTATGAAACACACCCCTCAAACATTTTAATAATTTACACTAGCTATACATTTAAAGTAATATTGTAATGTAATAATCATTATTTTAATTTCATAGAGTCATATAACTAGTATGTATTCGTGCATCAGAGCGTTTATGTTTAGAGAATAACAGTATTTTGAAACAATCATGTGGGTCATTGGCCAGACCTTCTTGTGATTAATTGCAATTTTGCAAGTTTTTATCCCTCTATATGCGCAAAACAAATGTCATTAAAACTAATAAGGACTATACAACATATAACGTACTTGTTTTTGTTGAAGGTACTTAAAATGATCCTAATAATTCCGTTTTCAGTGTGTTATTTACGAATTGTTTATATCGCAGCCATGCAATCAGCTTGCTATATCCGGCATATGATACAATCGGTTTATATACAGTGTATAATATACGACTTTATAACCGAAACCTGCCTAAGATACATTACACATAGAATATCAGGATCATCCTTGCTGAGACAAAGCAATGTAGAAAATATCTGACATCCTATAACCTCAGTCTTTTATTCAATATGGCGTCATCACAAGCCTTTCCTACTGAAGTTGTTCAATTGTAATATTTAACTTCTTCTCTTATCTGATTGGTAAGAGAAAAGGCAAAAACCTGGCATCCAAATAAAATGCATATATGATTAATATTTACTTGATTTGAAAAAAAACACGATCAGTTGAGATTAGCGACATTCTAATATTGGCATTCTGAATTCTGCAACAAGCGCAGGTAAAGTTGCTAGAAATGCTTTTAAAGTAACACCCGAGAACACCGGAATAGTCGTTTAATAGAATGCTTTTAGAATCTTACTCTATTTGAAGTTGACTTCTTACACATTGTCTGTTATGCAGTATCTCAAAGATATTTACTATGGCAGTTACGCTACTAGGCTTAAGTTGACCACTCTTTATTTATTACGAAGGCAGAAGCGTTGAAACCATCAACATTTTACGGTATCTAAAGATTTTAAACACAAATTTATGCCTGCATTGCGGCGTATCAATACTACTCGGATTTGGTTCTAGCAACATGGAGATTAGTGTCTCACAGCAAATATCGTGTGATTAACTTCAGAAAATATTTGGGAACATGACTTGTTTTGTTTTTTCATTATTAACAACGAGTTGCCACCACACACCATATTTGAGACCACTAAATTTCTAATGGGGGGGGGGGGGGTACTTATAAGTCAGGGTGTACCAACCCTTCCGAAAAACTCCGAGTACTGAAACGGAACATCATGTCGGAATCAGGCAAAACAATACACTGAAACATGCCAAGCTGTTATAAGTAATTTAAAGAAACGATGCAATGTATTTTTTTAGCAAAACGAACTTTATGTGAGGCATATGCTGTAATTCTGTAATTCTTAACCAAATGACTTCTTTGATAGTGTAAATTAATTTCTGTATTGTTCATACCATTACAGACATTTGTAAGAAAATTTGATATATGCATATCAGGAATTACCACAACCAGAAAAAAGCTTCCCCACAGCCAAAATCTAGGGAAGGATAGAGAGCGTGAGTTTATAAGAGAATCCATATCAAATTAGACACCACAAACAATTAACGGTGAAGAGATCGATTGGAGTTACCGCCTTGGAACGAAGATTTTCTGAACGAATTATGGGTCATGTATTATATTTCTTATTTAACTATTAATAGATGATGTTTAATACGTCCATCTAGTTTGACCCAAGAGAGATAAGAGGGTTACTAAAAAGTTCAGAAAAGATGTTGTTTTTGGTAAATCCGTTATTTTTGTTACTTATGCATTCAAAATTATTGTTTTAGAAATAAAATGTATTGTTATGAACGTTTTTATGGGTAGAAACCTTAGTTTTTGAAGTGAAATTGTTGAGTGATTTTGACGGGGTAGAAAAACTTTTTGAACATCCCTTTCAATAACGAAAGTTATGTTTGATAAGGGAAATTTTTAAAGTAATTTGTTTGCATTTGGTAAATTGTTTGTTTTTTTTTATTTTTGTTAAATATGTTTTAGGTGTTCTTTAATAAAACTTTATTTTCATTTGCGGTCAAATTTTATTCGGATGTGCGAATGTATATCTCGTGAGGATTCGGCGTAATACGTCATTGTGCGTGATATCTTTGAGCTGACCCCTCTGGATTTCAAGATGGCGTGCGACATGTGAATGCTTTAGAAATAAATTCGTTATTTTTACTTTGAATGCATAGTGGATTGTTAGAGGTAAGTGCCGGAGATATTTATTTATTGTTTTATATCGATATTCAGTACATAACTAGGTCAAAATATGTTATCTCAAAGGTCGAGAACATTCTATAAATAGCGGTCACGTGCTAACATATACCTCGTCAGTTGGGTCAAGCGTGATGCAGCTTACGTACGCAACAATGTTACTTTTTATCAGGAATGTAGTAGACTAGATACCTGTTTTCTGGACGAATGATGGGTCATAATATATTATTACTATGTAACTATTACTTGATTATATTTACTATAGTACAATTAGGCCGGCGCTAGCGAATGCTGAGAACCATGTGGCCCGGCTTTGGCATAGTATAAAGTATGGAGTGGAGTCTTAGAGTGGAGTCTTGGAGTGGAGTCTGGAGTCTGACCTTGGAGCTGAATTTTGAGATGTTTGAGCTGAAAACTGTTCTTTGAACATTACTTTTGACTTTTAAACTGATAATCATAATGAAAGAAGGCTTTAAGCCCTCGGCAGATATAAAAATAATGACAATTATTGTTTATGATTTCAGAAAAAATTGCTGTCAAAAAACTAGAAATTTAAAATAGTTTAAGGTATATTCTGCCCATATTGTACTCTTGAGATAAAAATACATTTTAAAAAATGAAAATACCATACAATATTACTACTGGTATGAAGATTATTATCAAAATACAAGGGATTCTTTAATTATTTTTTGTTAAAATCTTAAAACACCGCACAGTTTTTTAACACATGCAGATCAGCAAACTTAACATTGTGTTGCTATAAAAAATGAAAGTGGTAATTAACTATTATTAAAGTGCAATTAAAAATATTGATCATAAATAGCTTAGAAGACATTCGTGTGTGTACTGAAACATGCTTATTACATAAAATAATAAGTATGTTTACTATAAGATTTGAACCCATGACCGCTACAGATAAAAAAAGAATATCATTGTCATGAAAATATTTCAAAACTAAGACTGAACCAACTCCAAGGTCAGACTCCAAATTGTCACTCCAAAAATTCAGCTCCAAAATTCAGCTCAAAGGTCAGACTCCAGACTCCACTCCAAGACTCCACTCCATACTTTATACTATGCCCCGGCTTTATATATAGATCGTTGAGTAATGAACGGGAACCATGTTGTATGTACGTTAAGTTCAAGGTCAAGCTATTTATAATTGAGTATATAAATATTTTATAAATATTGAATTGAATTATCTCCCCTTAACTATAAATATAGATATATACATGTATAGATTATATAAATAGATCGATTAGTCGGTGTTTTCTTTTAATTATGCGAATTGAAAGTTTATTGTTGTAAGCAGTTATAGAAAGAGTGTAAATGTAGTAAGAGACATTGTTCAGATAGTTATTCTTGGATGATATTGAAGTTTGTGTTCTGTTTACGAATATTGGCAATCCTATGACTTGATTTTCGGCGCGTGAATGTGACCTATATTATGATGGTTCTTTGTGTTCTTGCCCCTACTTTGTTTGGGATCTTCTTCGCCCTGCTCCTTAAGCATGCTTTTGGCACAGCAACGGAAGGAATATATCTCCGCACCAGATCGGATGGAAAGCTTTTCAATCTTTCCCGCCTCAAAGCAAAGACCAAAGTACGCGAAGAGCTGATTAGGGATATGCTGTTTGCTGATGATGCAGCGCTTGCCACTCACACCCAGGAGGAACTACAGTCGCTGATGAACCGCTTCTCCATGGCCAGCAAAGACTTTGGGCTGACAATCAGCTTGAAGAAAACAAACGTTCTGAGCCAGGACACCCCAACTGCACCAGTCATAACAATAGACGACTACCAGCTTGAAGTCGTCCATCAATTCACCTACCTGGGCTCTACTATCACCGATAACCTCTCCTTGGATGTGGAGTTAGACAAGAGAATCGGAAAAGCAGCCTCTACCCTTTCTCGTCTGACAACTAGAGTGTGGTCAAACTCCAGACTGACAAATGCAACGAAGATGGCAGTGTACAATGCTTGCATTATCAGCACACTACTGTACGGGTGCGAATCATGGACCACGTATGCCAGACAAGAGAAAAGACTTAACACCTTCCACCTACGATGTCTGCGTCGCATTCTGGGCATTGCCTGGCAGGACAAAGTGACCAATTCTGAAGTCCTATCCCGGGCTGACATCCCCAGCATGTACTCCATACTCAGACAACGCAGGCTTCGCTGGCTTGGTCATGTATGCCGCATGGAGGATGGAAGAATTCCAAAAGACATCCTATACGGAGAGCTGTCATCTGGGAAGCGATGCACTGGGCGTCCAAAGCTACGGTACAAAGACGTAGTGAAAAGAGACATGAAAGCTCTTGATATGGACATAGGCTCTTGGGAAGATCTTGCAATAGACAGAGCAAGTTGGAGAGGCACCTTGACCAGACAGCTCAAGGCAAGCGAAGAGAAGCTGAAGTGTGCAGCAGAACACAGGCGGGCTCGTAGAAAAGAGCGCCAACATTGTGTCCAACCAGGAACCATTCACTCATGCGACATCTGTGGCAAAGAATGTCAATCCCGGATTGGACTCTTCAGTCACAAACGACGCTGCTCCAACCAAACCTAGGATACGTCATCCATAGTCAATGCTGACTGAGGCCTACAAAAATTGTTTACAAATGTTTTTGATGTTGAAATTGACGGTTCTAGTGGGTTTCTGTTTTACAAGAAGGCGATTTCGTGTCTATAAAGTAAAAATAATGATTGTATAACCATTTTTTGTAGGTCTTTTTCTGTTGTTAAGAATAATTGTGACTCATCCCCATCCTTTCATTCCCCCCCCCCCCCCCCCTGGTTTACGGGATCAAGATGATGAATATAGAAAGTTAGTATAGATTTTTCATCCTGAAAGTACCAAAGGAATTGCCATGTACGTGGTAACAAACAATTTGGAAAGATAATGTTGAATTTAAATAGAGCAAATTCATTTAATGTGGTTAGTGCTATGCTAATACCTGCATGAAAATCTTACACCCAACATCTAACTTCTTTAAATGTCGTCCACATATAACACGTCTGTGTTATACTTTTCTTGTTATATACCCTTCTCGCTCATAATAAATTTGAATACGCTGGAAAAAATATTCGACATCATGGTTTACTAAAAACAAAAGCAACATTAGTTTCATGCTATGGCGTAAGAATATCCTAATGGTTGTAAAAATAACAGCGATAGGATTTTCAAAAACTATTTCGGAGTTCGGTATGTGCCGTAGAGTAACGGAAAATTACGATCAGAATACACATTCTCACAATACATGTAATACACACGCTATAGTGATATTTTGATCATGCTGGTCTAGTGACAGCCAAGGACATATAGGAGTAACTTCTACGTTTGCTCAGTAGAGGGAGAAGTTTAGACAATTTGGGATACTATTTCTGCCAAGTCTCCCTCTAAGCCATTCCCAGGCAATTATTAAGCTCTTGGTTGATTTTCATGTATTTCTTTATTTTTTGTTGTCTGCTTCTGGTGTTTATGTTTTTGACCAATTACATATGTGTTGCATGGCTGATCTCATACCTATCGACAAGCAGATGAGCATAACATCATGTGTATTTGTAATGGAAAATAACTGTTACTTTTTGTAGGTGTGGTTTGGAATAGCCAAGATTACCCAGTATGTGGAAGTGTGGCAGATTTAGGAATCATTATTGGACATGTGGACTGGTAGACTGATGGTGTGTGGTGGCTTGATCATAGGTCAAATAACTATTCACTTCATATCTACAATCAAATGGATCCAACCACAACTTGGCTCAGGGACATTACATCATTAGCGTAAATGTCGTCCACATATAACACGTGTGTGTTAAACTTTTCTTGTTATAGAAGGTTTTATTAATATCAAAATAGGAATATTATCATGTGTAATGATATAATGTTATTTATCGAGCGAATTCATATTGGACTTGTTATTGAGCCAAGGGTGGTCATATTGGCCCGAGGCCGAAGGCCGAGGGCTAATATGACTGCCCGAGGCCCAATAACAAGGCCAATATGAATTCACTTGATTAATGATAATTTTATTAATTAACACAATATTCATAGTTCTAGACTTTAAAATTGCTAATTCACAGGCCTGAAGAGATGAAGTGTCAACTCCATTGTGTACACACCGGTCACGTGATCATCACATTGACCTGTGTACTTTCGCTCAAAGTACACTGGGATTGGGACTAGTTAGCTTGATGACGTGACCGCTATTTATAGAATGCCTCTAGATCCGCTCTTACATACAGATATAAGACAGTGTTCAAAAGTCACATTAGACTCAAAATAAGGGATATACAACTCAATATTACGGTTTATCTGATACGTTTCTAAACTAAATCGACAAAAAATACCATATTTATTCATTTATCTACGGTTAATTGACGTAACTATATTGCGGACTGTTAACTCCGCGTATGAAGACAAAAAACCTGATTAGGATTGTTAAGCGTTCTTATGATAGAGGTCTATGTTAGCTTGATGACGTGACCGCTATTTATAGAATGGTGTCAACTCTGATTCAAAGGTGTGGTAATCTTCCATCAGTCTACAGTAGTAACCTGGCTGGTATAAGCTACCAAGGAGATGCAGATTTGCAGGTTGTTTTGTTTTGAATACAAAAACAACCTGAACATTACTACACACTGTGGGAGCCAACTCTCTTGTTCATCCAGTCTAAATTAGTTTATTTCCAAATATATACAAAATAAGTTTACTTTATTGGCACATTTCATCCACGACTTCCGCATGTAATACTCTATTTAACATGTCTGTAAGTTATCCAAACTAAGCTTTCGTCCTTTTAGCAAAGTGATGCTGAATAAACTTGCTCAAACCAAGAGTAATCCCTTAAAATTCACTGTTTTTTAGTTTTAAGAATTCTTGCTGCACACAAAGGCGTTGTTGTTGTACTAGCGAGTTAGATAAAAAATCGATTTTTTTACACAGAAAGATATCACCAAAATCTGCATTATAGACTTATCCTCTGTCGCTTTGCATAACTGCACCTTTTGTGCCCAAAGTCATTCTATCTTAAACCATTTTATCCATAAAAATTGACTTAGAAATTCCAAAATGGCGGCAGTTTTGTTTTTAAAAGGAAGTGATTCAATTCATATTGGACTAGTTCATAATCCAATCAGAATCAAGCAATCTCATATTGGCCCAGTAAAACCTGTATTGGCCCAGGTTATCTCGTATTGGCCCAGTTGATATTTCATATGAATTAAGTGCAACCCATATAAGGTGGACTGAATTGTACATATTGTGTCAATATTGTTTTAGTTTATTAATAATAACATATATTATGTTACGCTATGTACATAAATTGATTATTAAATATAATCTGATAAAAACGAATAGGTATGATGAGGTATAAATTTAATAGTCTTTAATGGTAAAAAACAAGCCATCAAAATACGTTTTATTTTATTTTATTTTTTATAAATTTATAAAAAGACATCTTCGAACGCCATTCAACACGAAAATACAGCATGCTGGTTTTGATTTAGCTTATTCATGGGCAGTAATGGACATGGATATTATTGCCAACAACGCCTTACCCCGGTTTAATATTTTGTTATCATTTTTCTCTCGCAAATCAGTTATATGATAGATACAAAACGTAATATGTACTCGTATAAGATATCAATTTGCTATAACAACGGGGCATCCAACAGCATAAAATAGGGTCTCAAAAAGTAACTATACTTAAAAAAATTAGAAACGCAACTTCTTTAAACACGGAATATATTTTTTGTTAAAGAAATTGTGCTTCTAACTTCTTTAAGTATACCCAAAAGAATTATATGGTTTAAGAAATAATGTATATATATTTCGTGCTTAAAAAAGTTGCGTTTCTAATTTCTGTAAGTATATATTGAGCCTCTTATAGATCGCAGATTCGGGATATTTATGTCTCTTAACATAATCCTAAAAATAAATCGTTTTTAATACAATACTATTAGTCACTAAGTATTTCAACTGCAGTAACTTTTCAAACGAAAAGTCCCAGTTGAATACATTCATTGTGACAGCATAAGAGTTTATTCATGTTATAATGCGTGTATAATAATAAAAGGTTCGATATATACAAAATAAAACATAAATTTGCATGATGTAATTAATAGGACTAAAAAAATTTTACATAGCCGGGCTAAGGTCATTACCTCTACTTATTGTCAATGAGTGTGGGCTTGGGCTATTATCAGTAATCGATCCTGTTAAATGAGTTTTACCACTTTGTAAAGAAAAAGTACCATTTCATGTTGAATTTATAATGGTCAT
>JAZAYU010000567.1:0-157893 GCA_038501625.1 Corbicula japonica | reverse complement strand
TAACACAATATTCATAGTTCTAGACTTTAAAATTGCTAATTCACAGGCCTGAAGAGATGAAGTGTCAACTCCATTGTGTACACACCGGTCACGTGATCATCACATTGACCTGTGTACTTTCGCTCAAAGTACACTGGGATTGGGACTAGTTAGCTTGATGACGTGACCGCTATTTATAGAATGCCTCTAGATCCGCTCTTACATACAGATATAAGACAGTGTTCAAAAGTCACATTAGACTCAAAATAAGGGATATACAACTCAATATTACGGTTTATCTGATACGTTTCTAAACTAAATCGACAAAAAATACCATATTTATTCATTTATCTACGGTTAATTGACGTAACTATATTGCGGACTGTTAACTCCGCGTATGAAGACAAAAAACCTGATTAGGATTGTTAAGCGTTCTTATGATAGAGGTCTATGTTAGCTTGATGACGTGACCGCTATTTATAGAATGGTGTCAACTCTGATTCAAAGGTGTGGTAATCTTCCATCAGTCTACAGTAGTAACCTGGCTGGTATAAGCTACCAAGGAGATGCAGATTTGCAGGTTGTTTTGTTTTGAATACAAAAACAACCTGAACATTACTACACACTGTGGGAGCCAACTCTCTTGTTCATCCAGTCTAAATTAGTTTATTTCCAAATATATACAAAATAAGTTTACTTTATTGGCACATTTCATCCACGACTTCCGCATGTAATACTCTATTTAACATGTCTGTAAGTTATCCAAACTAAGCTTTCGTCCTTTTAGCAAAGTGATGCTGAATAAACTTGCTCAAACCAAGAGTAATCCCTTAAAATTCACTGTTTTTTAGTTTTAAGAATTCTTGCTGCACACAAAGGCGTTGTTGTTGTACTAGCGAGTTAGATAAAAAATCGATTTTTTTACACAGAAAGATATCACCAAAATCTGCATTATAGACTTATCCTCTGTCGCTTTGCATAACTGCACCTTTTGTGCCCAAAGTCATTCTATCTTAAACCATTTTATCCATAAAAATTGACTTAGAAATTCCAAAATGGCGGCAGTTTTGTTTTTAAAAGGAAGTGATTCAATTCATATTGGACTAGTTCATAATCCAATCAGAATCAAGCAATCTCATATTGGCCCAGTAAAACCTGTATTGGCCCAGGTTATCTCGTATTGGCCCAGTTGATATTTCATATGAATTAAGTGCAACCCATATAAGGTGGACTGAATTGTACATATTGTGTCAATATTGTTTTAGTTTATTAATAATAACATATATTATGTTACGCTATGTACATAAATTGATTATTAAATATAATCTGATAAAAACGAATAGGTATGATGAGGTATAAATTTAATAGTCTTTAATGGTAAAAAACAAGCCATCAAAATACGTTTTATTTTATTTTATTTTTTATAAATTTATAAAAAGACATCTTCGAACGCCATTCAACACGAAAATACAGCATGCTGGTTTTGATTTAGCTTATTCATGGGCAGTAATGGACATGGATATTATTGCCAACAACGCCTTACCCCGGTTTAATATTTTGTTATCATTTTTCTCTCGCAAATCAGTTATATGATAGATACAAAACGTAATATGTACTCGTATAAGATATCAATTTGCTATAACAACGGGGCATCCAACAGCATAAAATAGGGTCTCAAAAAGTAACTATACTTAAAAAAATTAGAAACGCAACTTCTTTAAACACGGAATATATTTTTTGTTAAAGAAATTGTGCTTCTAACTTCTTTAAGTATACCCAAAAGAATTATATGGTTTAAGAAATAATGTATATATATTTCGTGCTTAAAAAAGTTGCGTTTCTAATTTCTGTAAGTATATATTGAGCCTCTTATAGATCGCAGATTCGGGATATTTATGTCTCTTAACATAATCCTAAAAATAAATCGTTTTTAATACAATACTATTAGTCACTAAGTATTTCAACTGCAGTAACTTTTCAAACGAAAAGTCCCAGTTGAATACATTCATTGTGACAGCATAAGAGTTTATTCATGTTATAATGCGTGTATAATAATAAAAGGTTCGATATATACAAAATAAAACATAAATTTGCATGATGTAATTAATAGGACTAAAAAAATTTTACATAGCCGGGCTAAGGTCATTACCTCTACTTATTGTCAATGAGTGTGGGCTTGGGCTATTATCAGTAATCGATCCTGTTAAATGAGTTTTACCACTTTGTAAAGAAAAAGTACCATTTCATGTTGAATTTATAATGGTCATTGTAAAATAATTGTGCGTTAAACCTCACATCAAGTTTCTAGGAAAAGAATCCTAAGAACTTTTCGAAGAGTGTCGGTGGCTTCTTTTCTTGTGTGTCCATAGCTTCATTAAAATTCCGCTCCATTCTCTCCCTTTCTTCTTTGGCAGCCTGCTCTTTCTCTTGTGTGTCCATAGCTTCATTAAAATTCCGCTCCATTCTCTCCCTTTCTTCTTTGGCAGCCTGCTCTTTCTCTTGTTCCATCACTTTCATTTGTATACGAAATTGATCTGCCAACGATTGTTGTATACCTCGCAGAAATTTTTCTAAAAAATCATATTATTAATGAAAACATCATAAGTACAATTACAGAATTCTTTAACTTACATGTAGAACTCCAAGAGAACTCTCAAAAACACGTTGTTCTTGTAAGAAAATTTAGCCAAAATATGTATAATTACAGGTGCTGATATATAATGCTGTACTTCAATGAGTTCGATTTAAAAATCTGAGCGCGACTATGAGCTTTCTGAAGCTTCATTATTTGGGTTACAGGAACAATTTAAATAAAACCCATTGTCATACATCTATACTATGGACACAGATTTTCCATGTTAACTATAGAGATCAACGATTATATTTTGTATTCAATATCTGATTGGAGTGAAATTCAGTAATTGAAGTGCTTTATAATGTTTTCAATTTAACGATTGTGTCTCAATTTAAATATAGCTAAAACAGAAACTTTGAAAGCCATCGAACACGACAAATATGAACCTGTTCATGGACAGTAATGATAATGCATATTACTGTCCACGCCGCCTAGCCCCGGGTTGAGCGCAACTGAATATTTACACCAATAAATAGTACAAACAATGGTCTGCATATGGCGGTGGACATGAAACCTTCAATGCGGTATTTTCAGGTTAATGCCATATTAAAACCAGAAAACAATGAGCAACGTTTATAGAATATGAGATAGTCTGTTTCAAGTACGACGCCACCTTCAAGCATGAGGGGTTCAAAGAGGTTCGCCGCTAGTAAATTAGAAGGGGTAACGAAAAGCAATGTACACTTTGAAGATTCTTGTTTTTTCCACTTCCACCAATACGCCATTATGTAATTCTATTATGCGACATTCTATACTACATGCGTAGCTCATTGACAGATTTTCCTTTTTTTATCATAGCTTCCACACGATATTGTAAATAATGCCATGTTGCGTTTTTAGTCAGTACTGTTATCAATTACCATCTTTGAAATAAATGAAATTTAGTCCGATTTTACGCGTTGAGCCGTGAATGTACTTTTGTATTTATAGATTTTTGGAATATTCCACATAATAGGGATGTTAGATATTCCCATCAGAGCTCATTATGTTGAAATTGTACTGCCCTCTAACATAAGGTAACGCTTCTGATTTCTGGTAATATAACTTAAGGGTTGTAGGTTCGAATCCAATGAGGAGATTTCATTTTTTCTGTTTTAATGTCTTTTTTTCAATACATTCATGTAGACACAGACAAAAATGACATTAAACCGTGCACATTTCGAGTAAGCTTTCATCAAGCGAGTTGTTAAAATGTCGCGATCGATGCTTACTCAAAACACAGTTTTTGGGCGATGCAAAACATTTTACAAAGTGGTTTTGAATTATGTTAATTATAAAAGAAAAAGAATGTAACAAAAAGTGTTCCAGAACGCCAGGATTCACAATTGTCAACGCTCCTTTGGTACGGAGGTGTATGGGATCTGGGCAAGCTGATCAACAAAAATATATTGTTAAAAATGGAATTAACATAAACAAAATTAAAAGGGGTTGCAAAATATAAAGATAAAACAGATTAATGCTTTTAAAAAATAATACCATATGAACTAAATTAAAATTATAAAAAGGAAATAAAAATGTTACTTTTATTGGATTCGAACATGCAATGTTTTGGATCATAGCCGGAAATTATATCCACTGAGCTATTGCATCGTGACTAAATATCTACTGCTTTGAACAGTTTTTAATGTCACATAAGTAAGATAATTTAACGGTAAAATGACGCGCTTAACCTTTTTAGTACTATAACAGTGGACTTGTCCGAAAGGTCACAGCTCACGAGTCAAAATCGAACTATAGTAACTTTGAAAGCCACTGAACACAACAATATTACAGGCTCGGTCTAATTGAGCCTGTTCATGGCCACAAATGGAAAAACGGATTAAGCGCAAATAAAACTTTGAATATTTATACTAGAAAACAGTACAATTAAGCACAATCTCAAACGATGGTGTCCATATGGCGGTTAAAATCAAGAGAATCTTCAACGCGGTATTTTCAGATTAACACAATTCCAAGTTCGTGGCGTTTGGTTCCCAGATAAATGAATGTGGTTTTCCTCAACAACAAAATACAACGGACAGAACTGAACAAAATTATAACAAATTTATTTTGGTCGATTAAAAATTCAAATGAAGTTTTGAAAAAGCTTAAATCAAATAATTTTCGGGCGTTCTGTTTGTCTACTTATGATTTCTCAACATTATACACTTCGCTCCCTCATAATTTAATAAGAGACAAACTAACCAGTCTCATTGAAAAAAAACGTTTGCTAGAGAAAATAAAACCTTCATCGCTTGTAATGAACATAGGGCATTTTTTACAGATGGTTCTTATGATAATTATACCTTATGGACTTGTCAAGACCTAATAGAGTCGCTAACTTTCTTACTGGATAATATTTATGTTAGATTCGGTACCTCTATTTATAAACAAGTAATAGGCATCCCAATGGGTACTAATTGTGCACCCCTTGTTGCTGATCTGTTTTTATACTGTTATGAAAGAGACTTTATGTTATCTCTTTCTACTGAACATCAAGATGATATAATTACAGCTTTTAACAACACCTCGAGGTACCTTGATGATTTATTAAATATAGACAATAACCATTTTCCATTACTGGTTAATAAGATTTATCCTAAAGAACTTCAGCTTAATAAAGCGAACACTTCAGAAAAGCAAGCAAACTTTCTCGATCTAAATCTGTCCATTGAAAATGGTTATGTCACTACTAAAATTTATGATAAAAGAGAGGATTTTAATTTTAATATAGTAAATTTTCCGTTTTTAGACGGCGATGTTCCCCGTGCAACATCTTATGGGGTTTATATCTCACAGCTTGTTCGCTTTTCAAGAGCTTGCAACGATGTTAATGATTTCAATGAACGTAAACTTTGCATTACAGAAAAACTTTTAAAACAAGGTTATCGGTATCACAAATTAAGGAAAACCTTTTGCAAGTTTTATCGCCGATACCCAGATTAAATTCATAAATACAAATGCAGTTTAAAATCACTTTTGCAACAAGGTATTTCACAGCCAGTTTTTTATGGAGATTTAATTTATAAACTTAAAAAGATAAAAGGCAGTGTTAATTTCTCCCGGTTATTCGTAAAACCATCTGTAAATTTAAAAAGAAAGGTTACCAACCTGATATTTTACAGCGCTCTGCAGGCCTGGTGATTAACCCTTCTACAGTTGATCATTATGCTTACCTCTTTGGTTGCACGACGGTGGCAGGGGTTTAAGAGATTATGAAGGTTAATGGGGAAAATTTTTTTTAAAACGAACCTAGAAGCTCGATTTGTTTCTTTTATCCCTGTCATCGTGTTCTTGCTGATTTTACTCCAGAAGCTCTGGTCTCGGTAAGATCATTGAGTACCCGCCCCTTCGGCTTTGCAATGCTCTTAGCTTCTTATGTTTTATATGTTTGTGTGCTTTTGCATGCAACATTGTTAAGCCGATAAGTGGGTTGGAGTCTTTTCACCAAGACAACTTGTACTTGTTTTGTGATATGAGAACCTGTAGGGGCAAGTGTGAGGTTGGTGCACCCTAGAACCTGGTTTAAACCCCCAGTGGCAATTTGATTTGCCACTGACCGTTCCAAGGCGGTAACCCCTCGGGTTCTCATTTTTGTTTATTGTTAGTGGTGTCTTTTTTGAAACTGATCATTTTATTAACCATGCTCTCTCTCCCTCTCTTCTTCTTGACTGTGTGGGGAGGCTGTTTTTCTGAATGTGGCGATTCCTGATATGCATATTTCACATTTTTATAGAATTTTAACAGGTAATATGTGAATACAAATCCCGCATATAACTGAAAGCGACTGAGCATGGTACATAATTAAATTTGTCTATATATTGAGAAGCGTTCATTCCAGGGCTTGGCGGAGTTGACAGTAATATGCATTTCCATTACTGCCCATGAGCAGGCTCAATCAAACAGAGCCAACATTATTTTTTAAATATTTTGTATTCGGTGGCTTTTAAAATCCTTTTCCTTCTATTTATCACTCACTTGAGTATTTGTCGCTATATGCGAGTAAAGTTTCATAGTTAACAGTTATAAATACTTTGGGATTATTTTTACTTTTTTCACATTTATAAAATTAAACATATTTACAACAAGCATACACAATGCTTTGTTTAAAAAAACGACGTATATGTAATTGGTTAATAGATGTTGTCACACTTTTTTTACAAAAGTAATTTCAGTAAACACAAATTAATTATTATAATACAGTGTATTAAATAATGAGCACTTTAATATATAACTATTCTAAGATAAAATTTACGATACAAACATGAAATGGTTTATGAACTTCATTATCACAGAAATATGTTTTATCTATTTTAATAAAAAGCTATAATAATGGACCATGTATATTAAGATTAAGTCGATATATCATTTAATTCGATGTTTTTGTTAAATTAATCAACATTTGAAAGTGTCACATATTTCAGCACGAGCTGCATTTAGTTGTTAAATGTATATTTTGTTGATAATAACAATTTGAAAGATAAATAAAAGAATAAGTAATCAATCCTCGCCTTGTCTGCTTAGCATTTTCTCAGTTGTTGTTTTTAAAATTTCTCTTTGAGTAGGTCGAAGCAAACAATACCTGGTTTTCTTTTTGTTTTGTGGATTTTTTTATTGCGTCGCCGGAATTGCTGTCGCCGTGTCGATACGGGTTCGATCCCAGGTAGAAGCGATATCATTTAAAATTCACAGTAGCGCTATTTGCGGAGTGTGGCGACCGTGAAGTCTCCCCTTACATATAGTCAGTACTGTTATCAGTAAAATAACCCGTAACCGATGTCGTGCAATGATGACAACGTATATTAGGGCTACCCGATCAATCCCTTTTTGGGGATTGTCCCGGTTAGCTCAATTGGTTACGACATCGGAATTGCAGGGCTAGGCGCTGTCGCCGTGACGGTGTGGGTTCGCTTACAGGCAAAGGCAATATCATTTTTAGTAGATTTATTTATAAATAAAATATAAATTTATATTAGATATTTAGAGATTTGCTATACGTTTTACGTTATATAAACAAATACGTATATGTGAATATCCAGCAGAGTTGAATTGTTGTAAAACAAAGTTATTTACATGTCATGTTATTCAAATATATTTTAGATGTTTCAACTTTTCCAAAATAAATCAACCTTTGCAAATATCTCGCAAACACATTTGCAAAGACTTACAACGTTAAAATACACTGTAGATCATACTCGGTATTACGTAATCCCACCACTAGACGTTTATAATTTATTTTCAGCGTTGAATGGTGACAGATATGTAATATGTATTTTCATATTATAGCACAACACAACAAATATATTTAACAACTAGGGATGGGGCCGAATATTCGAATATGCGAATATTCGGTTTGACAACGAATATTCGAATGAGATTTTAGGATTCGAATATTCGAGATTTTTAAATATAAGTATGGTCTCATCCAAAACGAATGTTACATTAAAAAATACTGGAGTTGTCCGTAATAAAATGCGTCAATACAGGCTCATATACCACTTACAAGTAGGTAAATACAGCCCTTTCAAAAAATTACACGAACATTAATTGATCTTTTGTTCTCAAGTTTGAGCAGGGGATAAACATCTTTTTCTCTGCCTAATTGTCGCATCAACCAAAATTGCGGGTGTACTTAATTGTTATAAAAACAATGTGTCACAGCAGGTGGTGTTGTATAGGCCCTAATTATTGGACTGATTGCTAACTAGGGCGATGGATCAAAGCCTGTTTATTGTCACCCGCGGTGCTAATTGGCAAGTTGACAGTTTGTTTTTCTTGCGATCACGGTTTAGATTATCGATATTTTCATCTGTCTTTTATGGGGAAAATTAGTAAATGAAATGCGACAATTATAAATCACGTGTATTGAAATATAGCCAAATTTCTTTCAATGGCAGTTTAATTTGGTTTTCGATCTGAGCTATGTCATTCCATAAAAATAGAACACAGTCTTCTTAAGCGTTCGTGCTGATCTAAATTTAGAATGCATCTCGGACTGCTGACATCAGCGTCAGAGTCTATTCTTCAGTATAATATGCTATCCGTAAATAACAACAGACAATACTAGTTTTTATTTTAATTCTTTACTCAAGGAGGTAGTAAAGAGTTTGTAGCCATAGATGCGAATTGGCCCCGGTCAAATTTGAAGATAAGAGGTAAGTGGGCAAACTGTAAGCTTCATGGCACTTTAAAATATTTTTAGATGCTATATTTGCAGTTTCACATGTGTAGCTAGGATCCCCAAAAATTGCCTGACATGCTCTTTTTGACCTTGACACTTTCAGTGTGAGGCAGGTGCTTGGAAATGCGAAACTAATACATTTCTGGCTCTGCCTTCAGTTTAACTTGCAATTCTCAAGGGGCATACAAACAAGTGTGAGTAGTGCAAAATCTAGGTGGTTATGGTATATTCTGAGTGTGATTTAATGAAACAGTAGGGATTTTACCATGTGTGAGTGGCAAGCATTTATTTTGGTCGTTGGCAATAAGAGAGCTGTGAACTGATGAATGTTTGAAATTTTGCCTCGTCGGCCGACCAGTTTTCGCTTCCAGAATTTGAAAGTTAATGGTGCTTAAAATTCAACTGATATGTTTTGAATATAATTTTGCTTTGTTTTCATAAACTGAATGTCATTGTGATGTCAGTCATGTGCCCTTTCTGTTTCAGGTATGTGCTAGTCGGGAGCAAGTGGACTTGTCGTGTCGGCTGTGATTCTTCAGTTTTGCGATATATCAGAATAACCGTTTACTGCCGCCCAAGTCGTACATATTAAGATATTTAACAGGAATGAACAGCAAACACTGATACGATAACAATTATCAAATGTGACATATTTCGGATATTAAGAAAATTCGGACACGTTTAGTTTCTGGAAATTCTATCAAAACTCAGAAAAAAGTCGAATAAAATTCGAATATTCGAATATATTCGAATATGTCCGACGAATATTCGAATAAGGATTTTGGTATTCGATCCCATCCATAGAAACAACATTAAGTTACTTTGTGAGCTAAGAGATACAACTCTTTCTTTTTACTTTAATTTTTACTTTAATCTTTAATTGTACTGTTTTTGCTTTGTCGTATAAAGTCTTCTTATGTAAAATATCCATATTGTATTATTTTCAAAATAAACAAATCAAAATTTTAAAGCTATTGTTATAACATACACCAAAATGTTCTAGGCTGCTTATCTGTGGTATTTTTTAAAAAGCGCAATTGGTATCGTTTTCGAAAATGTGGATGTCAGAGAACTTTTGGACATTGGTTGAAAGATGTCGCCGGACATGTTTGAACCCAAGCATACCTCTTTTGATTTTATATCTTTAACAGTAATGCTTGGGCTTGTGTTGCCATATTAATAAATAAAATATTAAGCTAGAATTGTGTTGAACACGTTCTGCTTACCGTGTTTTTCGGTTTCTACGGCAAGTTTAGCAGCAAATTCTACCCATCTCTTTTCTTCTTTGATGTTTTTCCTATAGCCAATAATTGCAGCTGATCGCTGAAACAAAGTAATGTAACTTGAAAAATAACTACAGTAAAAAATGTATAGTCACTTCTTTGAAAAATAAAGTGACAGTAATATGTAATAAATATTATTATTTAAAGTTATTCATTTATAAAGAAGTGTTATACCTATCTGAGGGCAACGGAATGCAGTATTATGGCCACGACATGTAAAGCATTACATTTTATTATACTGCAAAGAAGTTTCCCCGAATTCGATTGGATAATTTGCTGTTTGTGTATGTCCCTATTTATGGATCGGTCGTAAAGAATGCACTCGCCTTAATTTCCCCATCTGGCCTCCCATTTGTTGTCATCCGCCGTTTTTTTGGTTTTTTTTATTATCGTAAATAACCATTAAGCAGATTTGTCATTTTCGTAAGATAATAAAGTTTTGCTTAAATTAAGGCTACTTAAATGAAGAAATAAACAAAGGAAGATTGCGTCGTATTGGTAGGGTCAAACCCTGCCTAACTCGCACCTCATCAACACCAAACCCTTTTGTTCTTGGTTTCAGAAATTAAAAAATAAGGTCACAAACTCCCTAACCCACTTCCCTCTTACCCTGTAAACCATTCCTACCACAAACGCTTAAAGATATTGTTACCTCTTCTCATTAAAGTTGATAGGGTTTCCTTATTCAAACATTAAGTGACATTTGAATAAAAAAAAATAATAATTAGTTAGCACTATAGAGCCACTTTATATTTTGTGAGATCCGCATCAATGTTTATACCGTAAAGGAATCAGCTAAATACACATAAATTGTATTCGTAACGCAAATTTGAAAGCAAAATTTAACAACTTACCTCATCTGGATCAAAATCTTCGGTATTCTCTTCAAACAATTTTTCAACAGCTTTAATATCGTGCTCGTAAGAAGACGAACCAAGCCGATGTTCGTAGTTTGTCTTACTTTGTACAATTTCGTCATGAAGATTTGACAGAGTATTTGCCAGACACTTCTGTACTGTTTTAATGTTTTCTTCCATTCTTTCTTTTTGGACGACTGCCATTTTCTCCTGAATATTTAGAAACAAAGGTTGTCTTTAACAACAAATGCTTAATATATCACGAGTATCATTTGCTAAGTATTCATTGAACTGATCAGGATTGATTTTTTTCTTTATGAATGTTATAAGGTTTTGAATTATTGATTACCATTGTTTGATTTTCCCAGTAATCTTTATACTGTGGATAGCACTGTTTCCTAAATTCACTTATTTTCTGCTTTTGTAGAGCCATACACTTTTCTTGTAGCTCTTGCTTTTTAGGTACGGGAAGTTTAATCGCCTCTACCGCTTTTTTGTACTCATTGGTCAAATATACGGTTAATCTGCTGTTGTGATATACGGATGCCAGTTTAAATGCCTTGATGATTGTCATAGCATCACCCGCACTTAATGCTCGCACGTATGTTCTTGCAAATGAATCAAACACTGCAAAATTACAAATATATTTAATCACATGAAACAAACATCAAACACATCTAACACAGCAAACACTCTGCATTTGGGTGGGTTTCAAAATAATGAAGACATTCCTTCTTTTTCATATAATGTGACAGCTATAGGACATAAGAATAAAATTTTACATTTAAAAGTTGTGTTTGGTGTTGCTAAATTTAGTGCAAAGTTTCAACTTGATTGTGCTGTTCGTTCAAAAGCTATAGCTAAAAAACAGGTCAAAAATGTCCCGAGTGTAACACTTTTAGCGTGACATTTATTTTTTTTATGTTTTTTTTTCTCGTTGAATGTTTCGTTCAGTTTTGGTCTTAGTAGTTCAAGTTGATTTTTTATTGAAATGTTAAACTGTTACCTTGAATATTCAGTGTATTTTGTACAAATATTATAATCGTAAGTCATAATTTGATGTCATTTTATAAGAGCACCTGTACAGAAAAATGTTGTTTTTTTTTAAAACGAGAAAGTTTAATTTAAGCTGGTGCTGTACGTAAACAGATTCTTAAACAGTAAATAAAGTTTTATAATTAGATATATATATGTGTCTACTATATACTAGAAAATATGATTTTAGTAAAAACTTATCGTTCAAAAGAATATCCCTATATAACTGAAGCTGATCGGAAATGTCCCGAGTGTAACATTTTGTCTTTTTATATGAATGAAAAACAAATTCTTTGCAAATAATGTGATTTTCTTGTATTTTTTCAAACTCACAGATTATAAGTAGTACAACAGAAACAAAAATTGTCTTGTAGAACAGCTATTATTTTGTCTACATGGTCAAATGTGTTGTCAAGAGTGTAACACCTGTTTCACCTAGTTTAAATCAGACATTAACTTACTGAATAACTGTCTTGAGCGCTTTTCATTTACGGTTTTATTACAAGTATAAATTTTATTAATATATTTATACCTGATACAATGGAATTGAACATGTTTTTGTTTGTAAAATCAATTAATATTCTAGAAAACAGCGTCATTCAGATATTAAAAGCGGTATCTTTCAATATTTTGAGTATAACTAAGAAGCTCCAACTTGAATTCATTTACGGCAGTCTCCAAAATGAAAGTAGGGCGAAAATTATTTATATTAATGATATTTTATCTAAATCATAATACCTTCAAATGTAGTATTATAAAATGTTTCACTCGGGACACAAAACTATTAATTATGCATTAAATGAACAAATTTGATTTATATCACAGGAACTAAAGGCAGAAACATTTACATACATAAAATGTCACAATCAGTGGAACAGCACAGTAAAGTTGAAAGTTTACAACAAAGTCAGTAGCACCAAAACACAACCTTTGAATGTGGAATTTTATTATGGCGGCATTTAGGCTCAGCTTTCACATTATATGAAAAAGAAGGAAGTTATACATGCACCTATCCTTAACCTCTACCCACTCACTTTAAAAAAATAATCTGTCTTTTCTTTTTTGTCTTTCCAAACACACAACAAAAGAAATAATCTGTGACACATACTTTGACAAGAAGTGTCAGATGGTTAAGGGGGACGGGGGTCACAGGAGGGTTCTAGGTGGTACCTTAAAAACACACACACACGCAAACTTAATTTTTCATTTTATTCAAACCAACAAACTATTTTGGTTGTTTAGGAAGGATGAGGTAATTTATGGTATTCTGGCATTTATTCACCGTCCCTCCTTATTCTCTTCAACCGAATTGTTTTACTTTTTGAAATATTTCTTTCAAAACTCCAATTAAACTTTTAGGTGGTGGGGTTAGAAACTATCCGGGTTACCCTCCCCTTCCCTAAATTTTTAATTATTATTTTTGTTTTATTTATTTTTGCGGCTTAAGCAAAAGTTATAAAACAACATACCACACACAGACTTTTATAGGAAGTGTCGAGGGTTGTAGAACTGACAAGCGTTGAAATTAAACAAGCCCTATATTTAGACTTAAGATCCCAGTAGTGTATTGAGCAATTTATTGTTGCAGAAACATCACACAATGCATACCTGTCTTAAGGAGGGTCTGTCCAAATAGATTTTTGTGCCAGTTTGTCTGAATGAAACAGAACATACAAGTACACTATTTCTTATAAATCCAACTGTGAATGGATCAAACAGATTACACATTTTTATCATTATAGTAAATTTGTACATATTCATGCCAGCTGTTGAAGTTGATTAGAATTGTTAAATAACAATTTTCATTTTAATGGTATAATGAATGTGTCCCAAGTGTAACAATTTCTGTGGCTATAATCATAACTGATATTTTACAAAAAATGAAACATGTTTTAAATAGTTTGTATGTTATGTGCATTTTGTTCCAATACAGAAATAGCAAAACACTGTCTTACATAATTTCTGTGTAACGTATGTTCAATTTAAAACATTGCAGTTTAATATATTATTATTTATGTAAAGTTTCTTGAAATGTATTATTATAACGTAACCAAAATATTCCATAAAAGCAAATTTATTTGTATTTCATAAGACAAACATGAAATATATTTTATTACCATGTTTTAAATGTCTTTAGAGTATACATAAATAAATATGTCCCGAGTGTAACAGTAACAGTGAAAAATATATCAGTTTTCATGGCATTTACAAGTCGCCTAAAATTACTTTAAAACTTAAAAAAATTGGTATAATTTCTCATAAACATCTATATTTTGATAACTAATGGGTTTTGTACATGCATCTGCACTAACATTTACATAATAAAAACTTTTTGAGGTACTGTTTGCAAAAATAAAGCTAAAAACATACAAAATATGTATTTTTTCTTGGAAAAACTGTAGTAAGATATAAATTCTTGTGTTAAAAAGTAATTTTTATTTTTGTATGTTAAAACAATTCACAAATATTTGTTATAAACCTATTAGTTTAGTAAATATGAAATTGAAAAGTTCAAAGCTTGTTACTGAAAAATTTTAATTCATTGGAACAAAATGTTTACAAGTTAAAAAAATCTGTATTCATAAACTTTAACCCTTGGTGATTTTTCAAAATTCAGTATATTACCTATCTATTTTGAATGAAATTTTGAACAAATATATAATTCTAAATTTTACTCCCTTTGTCACGCTTTGTCTTTATTATTTTGAAACCCACCCATTTACGACAACCACTACAAAATAGTAAACTTAAACGCATAACGCATACTAAAATGTATCTAAATTTAGAACGTTTTACAAAAAAAAAACAAGAGGTCGTGACAAGAGCTCTTGAGAACTATGAAATAGACCAAAAACCCTTGTTAAGGCCATTGAAAACGACAAATACCAAAATATTGCACGCTCAGTTTGATTGAACCTGAACAGTAATGGAATGGCATATTACAGTTCATGCTGCCTAGCCTCTGGTTAAGCGCAATATATTTTTTACTCAAAAACGTAATGTGCTGAAGGGCCATCAAAGGGTTATTTAACAATTAACACATGATTTTTAAATGATTTCAAATTGTATTGCCCTTACTAGGAAGCGACCCGCACGGCGAAAGCGCCTAGTTATGCAATTCTAATTACACTACCGATTGAGCTAACCGGTGAAACGTTGTATACTTACCCCATCGAACAATGACCCCGGTCATTATTTTATATAGAATAGTGACTCCCCGGTCACAATATTATGACCGGGGGTCATCGGTCATAATAGTATGACTCTCTCACACGTAGAAAAATAACCCTTACATAAAATTGTGCCCCCACCCCCCTGTAGAAAAACGACCCCTAAGCCCATATCTAACCCCTTACACATCGTACAACATAATTAGCGAGATTTACACTGTTATGTTTCTATTTAATTGTGTAGGTACGTTATATTAAATATATGTCGGATTATTACATGTAAAGATATAAACTTCAATCGTCTTAAGTTGTGCATCATTTTATCTTATTCTTTGGCTTTTTTGATAATGTGAAACGTGTGACTGGGAAATCGAATATATTTTAGAGCTCCGTTATTCAAATAGAAGAAAAGGGAATTTTGATAGCCAGTGAACACGATAAAAATGAAAAAAAATGCAGGTTCGGTTTGATTGAGCCTGTTCATAGGCGGTAATGGAAATGCATATTACTGTCCACGCCGTCTAAGCCCACGCTGTCAGTTATCTTCAAAAATATTTCAGCGGTGAGATTGCCAACATTTTATGCAGTAAGTTTAGCAATCTAGAGGTTGTGGATTTGGACCACGACCAATGTCCGTCAGTCCAATCTTGATCTTAAAGTCATAATACTATACTTAAAATAGTTTACCGAGACCATCAGCCAGTTTAGTTGTTACATGATCGAGGGTTTTTGCTTTGCATTCATAAACGAAGTCTTTAAGACATTCCACATCTGAGACAAAGTCTTTGTCTAGCTCTTCTGTATCTAACTCTTCCAGTTTTGATAATTTTCTGCTTGCTGCTGGTGAACAAATGGTAAAGCACTTCCGCTTTGGAAAATATTTACGAATGCATTCCTTTGTAGAGTTGTTCTTCTCTTTTCCAGGTTCGGTCGAGATTTCAAGCGCTGATTCTAAGTATTCGTCTGCTGTAATATTTTTATCGCCATCAATGAGGTCAAGAAAGAAATCTCGCAAGCATAAGATGAATGTTGGCGTCACTATTCGAAGTATCTGATCATTTTCGTCATCGGTAAGATCGTCTGTTTCTGCCATTCGTATCGACTTGGTCATTTTCGTAATGAATCTGATTTTGTTAAAGGAAAATTATTATCTGCGTTAATTACCGATATATTTATATATCATATATATGCAGATTCGTTTGTAGCAATGAAACTTACTTGAATTCCATAGACATAACATGCCTTTGATTTAAACCTAGGACAAATATAAAGATAAGAATATCATAAAAATGTTTACAGCGATGCTGCTATTAAAAGGGAAACATACTCTTACTTTGTTTTACTACCATCGCCCATAAACAAAAATGCTTTTTCTAAAACTACATAACACTGTAGGTCAGGAATAAATAAATGAACTATAATGTCGAAGCATTATAGAGCAAAATGTTCTGACCTTTGTACTTAACTGTATGTGAAACAATTCGACTGCTAATTTTAAATGTTTGCAACTGATCAAAATGTAAAATATATCAACATAAAAAAGCTTATCAAATTTGTTAAATTACTCGTGTAGATCTTAATACCTAAACAACATGATAAGTTTCGATTCATTTAAGACATATTTTATTGACTCCCTCATCATTGAACTCAGTGATATATAGACATATGTTAGTGAAACACTCAAGATTACAGACACCTAATAAATATTAACAATTTTCTGCACGGCATTTGCGAGCCTTTAACAGGATGTCACAATTAAGGGGTGCAAAAAGTACCTAAAGGTACTGCAAAAATGTCATGTTGATGTTCAGCAACTGTGAGTCACCAATAAAAATACTATGTAGGTTGGATAGAAAATAGTTAAAGATGTTTTATGGGGAAAGTTAGTGGTGGTGCGTGGGCATCTTCATCACACCCTCTCTCTCCATATCAAATAAAAAGTTCAAAAATAAATAAAATGAAACTTTTTTAATGGAAATCGGGTATCATCTCTAACCCCAGCCCATGCATTTTATCCACTCAACACTTCTTATCAATGTATATATGTGTCATTTGTTAATACCTATCGCTAGAGCATTTACATTTACTTTGCAATAAATGGTGCAAGAGAAAACATGCTGAGCCTAATGCACTTTCTAACTGGAAAAAACAACACATTTTCAAAATAATTGACACTCGTTTATCATTCTATAAAAGAAACGTGGCTTTATTACCACATCGACATCGTTTTAACATGCGTCATTTAAAAATGGAATTCAAGACTTCCATAATAGATTTGTATGAACCCTTGAAAAGGGGTTTTCTGTTTTGCAAAAGTTCATTAAAATCATCATTACACGCTCTAGAAAAGAGAACAAGCTGTGAGATATGAACCCCGTAAGATGTCGCACGAGGAGCATCGCCGTCTAGAAACGGAAAATTTACTATATTAAAATTAAAATCATCTCTTTTATCATATATTGTAGAAGTGACCATTTACAACGGAAATATTAAGATCAAGGAAGTTTGCTTTTCTGAAGTGTTCGCTTTATTAAGTTGCAGTTCAGTATGATGAATTTTATTAACCAGAGACGGAAAATGGTTTTTGTCTATATTCAACAAAACTTCAAGGTACTTTGGGGTATTGTTAAAGGCTGTAAAGAATTTTAAAGGCTGTAAAATGTCATCTTGATGTTCGTTAGAAAGATAACATAACTTACTTTCAACACAGTATAAAAACAGATCAGCAACAAGGATGCACAGTAAGTACCCATTGGGATGTCTATTTATTGTTTATAATTAGAGGTACCACATATAACATAAATGTTATCTATCCAGTAAGAAAGTTTGCGTCTCCATTAGTGCTTGACAACTCCATAATGTTTAATTATGATAAGAACCATCTGTTAAACAAGATAGACAGAGAGGACGCCTAAAATTAATTGAAGTTAGCTTCTTTAAAACAACACTTGAATTTTTAATAGATCAACATTGATATTTGCAATTGGTTTCAAAAACAATATCTAATGACATGTTCTTTTATGACTGTAAGAAAAGATGTTAAGAGTATGGATATTTAAGTAGTTGTGCGAGAACTAGAGTTTGCAATACATTTTGCTTTGTATGGTGTTTTGTGCATTTTAGGCAACCAATACATAGTAGGTACTATGTCTTGTTTCGGCTCAACATTGATTCTAAATTTTGTCATTTGTAGCGTGTGTGTAGTAACAATATCACTTTCAGATGAAAAAGTCAGTGTATAAGTATTAGTGCTATTAAAGCTTTTCAGTTTTAATTTAATATTGTGTGTATCCGTCACACTGTAATTAAATTATTAGAAGCATTATCAGCAGGTGTTTACAGAAGTTAAAACGTGGTGGAGCTGGTTAAAAAGCTATGTTTCTTTTATAAAATGAAATGCGACTATCAATTATTTTGAATATTTGCTGTTGTTTTCTGCATGTTCTCTTTTGCAACATTTATTACAAAATAAATTTAAAGACTCAGCAATTTCTGCACTAGATGTATTTAAACCAATTTTGAAAGGCATTCTATAGTTGTGACCTTTAGAAATGAAATAACGGATTTTTAGTCATTGGTTATATTCAGGTCACCAATAACATCAGTGATCGACAGGCTTACATCATTTTTTTTAATTGAAACATTCTCAAGATTTTGGTGAATATTTCAATTATCAGTAAATCAGAAATAATTTTATTGTAATTTAAAACTTGTGTTTCTAGTTGGTGTGTTGTATTTATTTAATCCATAGGTGATTGAGTATTCTTCAAATAATTAATAACAGCCGATATGACTGTTTTATCTTTAAATATTACTGGAAGGTCAATAAAATATGTTTCTTTATTTAAAAAAGAAGTGATATTAAAACTGGTAAAATGCTATTGCGAATAAAAACTATGTTTATACAAATAATAATAATAATAAAATAGTATCTTCATTTTAGTCATAATAGACAAAGCCTTTAAAGTGCGAAAGCTTATAATGATATTGCCTTTACCTGGAAGCAAACCCACACCGTCACGGCGACAGCGCCTAAAGGTTTACCTGATAGCCCTGATATACGTTATCAATACTACATGACATCGGTGACGGGCTATTTTACTGATAACAATACTGACTACAAGTACGGGGAGCCTTTTTACGGCCGCCACACTGCCACATGTACTTGAAACAAACTATTTTTAAAGTTCTATATTGGCTATATACTATAATAAGACTCAAGGTAGACATCGGTTGCTATGCATGTCCATACAATTTGCTGCGCACAATTTTAATTCCATACAATGTGCCATCAAAACCAAAGTTTTTCACAAAGATCATGTATCTTTCTTATAGGAAAATATCATCCAAAGTCTTCCTATATATCACAATGGTCCGAAAAAATCCAAAAATTTCCTCAAAAAAGCCACAAACTTTCAACTTGTCAAAATCGACGTCCAACAATCTAACTATGAAAATCGCTAACAGATCGTCTTTCTGGGTAAATGAACACGTTTTGCGCTGATTTTTTTATGATTGGCAATTGCTTAACACAAAAAAGTTTCAGATAAAAGACATCTGACAAACATTCTTGACCTTACCATCATCCGATGTAAGCATTATTTACTCATAAAACTACAAAAATATTTATGTTTAGAAACATACTTAAAATAATTTTGAGAAAAAATACATATAAAATTTATATGAGGTGAATTAGTTTAAAGGAAATTTCTTAAGTGTTTTTTTAATTGATAATCCTTCTATTGCAAGCAATAGAATTCACTGATTTGCAATATAATACTAACTACTAAATGCACTATAAAATAATAAAATAATTAAGCAATTATTGTTGCTTGATTACCCCTTTCCCTGACGATTGTGCAGTCATTGATACAAGAAAAGCTAGTATTGTCCATAAAGTCGAATTATCAAAGGATACGATAACTTCTCAAGATCCTCTTGACTAAAGACACCATGGTGATTATAAATCATGGTACTGCTCAGCAAGGTCGCCAAACAAAACAGCTTATTATCGTGATCTGTATCTCCCTAAAAGAAATGCGAAATGCGACGATTGAATCTTCAAGTAACCAGAACACAAATCATTTAAATTATTACAAGAGAATAAGACCATATGTTAATTCTAAAAACTTTGGTTCTTATGATATTTATACTTTTTGGACCTGTCAAGACCTTTTTCGATGCGCTCACATTTTTATTGGATAATATTTATGTGAAATTTGGTATTTATAAACAAGTAATAGGCATTCCAATGGATACTGATATGTTTGTGTGTTTTTGCATTGAACATTGTTGAGTTGATGGATGGGTTTGAGATATTTCACCAAGACACTTGTATATTTTTGCTGTTATGAGAACCTCTTGGGGTAAGTGTTTAAACCCTCACAAATTATTTGTGCCACTGGCCTTCCAAGGCGGAAACCCCAAGGGTTCTCGATTTTGTTAATTGTTCGTGGTGTCTTATTTGAATTTGACACTGATAAACACATGCTCTCTTTTCCTCACTTTCTTTTCGCTGAATGGGGAGGTTGTGTTAGTGAGTTTGGCGATTCCTGTTATGCATATTTTCCTTTTTTAATATAATTGGAAGGTCAATAAAATCCATTTTTTTACTTAAGAACGAAATTTAAGGAAATGATTTTGTTCATCAGATTCTATGTCAATATGTGGTCTGAGAACATGCAGAGTGAAACACTGAATAAAAATTGCAACTTGCAGGAGTCGCCACACACAGAAAACATATTTTCCCCACGCTGCCAAAGATAAGAGAGGAAAATGTTTTGAGATTTGTGGTAGCAATGCATTTTCATTACTGCCCATAAAACAGGTTCAATCTAGCCGAGCATTCTCTTTTTTATCTATCGACCTTTTAATATTTTAGAAAGAAATAGGAAATGTTAATTTTATGTATATAGGGTATATCATCTGAAAACTATCCACAAAACAATTTGATAACTTTGTTTTCAAATTGTGTTCGTTATTTTTGAAAATCACAGACGCAAAGATTTCTGCAATAAATAACATAAACATACCTTTTCAAAATCTGACAATCCCTCTGTGTCCAGAAGTAGTAAAACTTGATCCTTTTGTTTTGGATGAGATTTACACCATGCCCAGATACCTTTAGTATGAGATTTCACTGTTCTTCCTAATGAGAATCCTAAATTTAAACAATAAACATTTTATGTTATTCGTCGTTTAGAATGATGCTAATTTTTCATTTTTGTTAATGGTTATGCTTGAAAACTATAATCTGAAATTGCAGTATTTTTTTTAATTGTAATGCTTGAAAATCATATTCAAATATTGCACCAACTTTTCTAGTTGGTAAGACCTGGTAGGGGAGTAAACAAATCAGAATCGGTTTCACGCATAAAAATAACATCGTGGGACATTCCTTACGCCCGAAATCATAACCTAGCAAACTTATTCTTGTAGATAATTTCCTGGTCCCTAAGGTAAAAATATTTTTATCTACAATGTTCACGATCTAAACAGACGGTATCAAGCCAAACAAATATTTTAAACATAAGTTACATAAAACTACTTTTATATAACATTACTCAGTTCAAGATTTGTATAAAAAAAATGTATGTATTCGACTATTTATTCCGCTCTTGTCTGCTCCCTGTACGCTTAAAACTTGAAACTGCTCGGTTTCCATTCCAATTCCAATCCATTTCCACTTCAGCTGCACTCCAATGCTTTAATGCTTTATGATGCACTTAAAACTATCTTTTCACTATGCTCCTTTTTTTCTTTCTGATTGTTTCGAAGCGTTTTATGGTGCGATGGTTTAAATATTTAATTACTCTCGACACCGAAATAATGAAAAATGATATTGTCTATACCTGGGAGCAAACCCGAACCGTCACGGCGACAGCGATAAGCCCTGCAATTCCGACGACCAATGGAGCTAACCGGGACAACCCCCAAAAAGGATGATCGGATAGCCCTTATATACGTCATCATCATTGCAAGACATCGGAAACGGGTTTTACTGATAACAGTACTGAATTTTTTTAATGGTTTTAGGATAAACAATACTGTAAATTTGAGAAACCAAATGCAATTTAAGATATATGTTTAAAAGGCACTTTAACAATGCAGTACATATTAAACCACGTTTTTGTTGTTTTAAAAAACAACACTAATTTGGCTACGCGTATAAATGTTACATAAATCATTTGCTTTGAATGTTCTTTATTTCAAAACAGATAATATTTGTTAATGTATTATTGAAGGGCCGACTACAGTTGTCATAACACTTTCATAGAAAAAAAGAAATTTAACAAATCTTCTGCAAAAATGCAGTTAATTGAAACGTTGTAAAAAATTAATGTTATTATTTTATAAAGTTAAAAACATTATAGAAAAAATCTAGAACTTAAAGTTTCCTTAAATTCTTTTTACATCTAAACACAAAATCTTAAGGGGCCGTCACACTATGACGTTCCGGTAAACGTTCTCTGAACGTTTTAATCGTTCATTTTTTGAGAATTCTAGAGTGAGAATGACAAATCTGGCGTGTTATTAACGTTTGATCTAACGCACTACTAGCGTGTGTCCAACGCACTAGAAGCGTGTACATGCGACCAAGTAAGAAAACCCTAAAATCATAAGAATGATCTTACGAGCCAATAGCGCGCGAAGAACTATTTGTCAACGTTTGACGAACGTGCTGAAACATGGACGTTCGGGTAACCCTCGAATGACGCTGAATGGACGCCAAAAGGACGTTCGTTACACTTTAGTCATACGCTGCGAGCGTTCGGAAACCGTTCAGCGGTCGTTGACAGGTCGCCAGTGAGTCGTTCACAGCAAAGCAAACGATTTGTAACAACCAAGTAACGCTTGAGTAACGGCTGACTCACGATAGCCGAACGCGTGCAACGCGCAGCGAACGTTAGTAAAACGTTCCGCGAACGTTATTAAACTTTGATTGGACGCTGGTCTCAGTGAAAATGTTGTGCATGTTCAAAACAAAAATCCGGACCAGCGTTCTCCGCCGATTCCCGGCGATCATTAATGTTCACCGACGTTCTTTAGCGTTCACACAACGCTATCTGGTGCTATCCCAGCAACCATGGACGACAAACAACGTTTCCTCAAACGTCGTAGAACGCTGGCCAAAATGTCAGAGTGAGACGGCCCCATTAACAAAACAAAACATTATTTTAAATACCCACGTGAACAATATACTTTTTTTGTCTAACAAATATATGTACAATATGTGATATTTGTAAAGTTGTCTATGAACATGAATCATGGTTGGGGAAATATGTGACAAAAATAAAAATGTTGATTTCTCTCTTCATAATGAAAAATTCTTTAAAAGGACAAAACGTGTTGTTGTCAGTATCATGATGAAAAGTACTTAAAAAGGACAAAACGTGTTGTTAATGTAATGTTGTCAGTATCATGATGGAAAGTACTTAAAAAGGACAAAACGTGTTGTTGATGTAATGTTGTCGGTATCATAATGGAAAGTCCTTTAAAAGGACAAAACGTGTTGTTGATGTAATGTTAGTATCATAATGGAAAGTACTTAAAAAGGACAAAACGTGTTGTTGATGTAATGTTGTCAGTATCATAATGGAAAGTACTTAAAAAGGACAAAACGTGTTGTTGATGTAATGTTGTCAGTATCATAATGGAAAGTACTTAAAAGGCCAAACGTGTTGTTATGTTGTCAGTATCATAATGGAAAGTACTTAAAAAGGACAAAACGTGTTGTTGGTGTAATGTTGTCAGTATCATAATGGAAAGTATTTAAAAAGGACAAAATGTGTTGTTGATGTAATGTTGTCAGTATCATTATGGAAAGTACTTAAAAAGGACAAAATGTGTTGTTGATGTAATGTTGTCAGTATCATAATGGAAAGAACTTAAAGAGGACAAAACGTGTTGTTGATGTAATGTTGTCAGTATCATAATGGAAAGTACTTAAAAAGGACAAAACGTGTTGTTGATGTAATGTTGTCGGTATCATAATGGAAAGTACTTAAAAAGGACAAAACGTGTTGTTGATGTAATGTTGTCAGTATCATAATGGAAAGTACTTAAAAAGGACAAAACATGTTTATGATGTAATGTTGTCAGTATCATAATGGAAATTACCTCGAAAGGACAAAACGTGTTGTTGATGTAATGTTGTCAGTATCATAATGGAAAGTACTTAAAAAGGACAAATCGTGTTTATGATGTAATGTTGTCAGTATCACAATGTAAAGTACTTAAAAAGGACAACACGTGTTGTTGATGTAATGTTGTCAGTATCATAATGGAAAGTACTTAAAAAGGACAAAACGAGTTGTTGATGTAATGTTGTCAGTATCATAATGAAAAGTGCTTAAAAAGGACAAAATATGTTGTTGATGTAATGTTGTCAGTATCATAATGGAAAGTACTTAAAAAGGACAAAACGTGTTGTTGATGTAATGTTGTCAGTATCATACTGGAAAGTACTTAAAAAGGACAAAACGTGTTGTTGATGTAATGTTGTCAGTATCATAATGGAAAGTACTTAAAAAGGACAAAACGTGTTGTTGATGTAATGTTGTCAGTATCATAATGGAAAGAACTTAAAGAGGACAAAACGTGTTGTTGATGTAATGTTGTCAGTATCATAATGGAAAGTACTTAAAAAGGACAAAACGTGTTGTTGTCAATATCATAATAACCAGATTTTGCTGAACAATGTGTGAAATGAATAAAATACTACCGAAATCCCACCGCCCATTAACGTCAGGTAATAACAGAGCGGATCAACTTAAGCATTTAATTGTTATATTTACGATACATTATGTTCATGTACAATAAAATGAAAGCAGAATCTTTCTGTCTATTGATTGCATGCTAGATATATTGTAAACAAAGCAAAAAATGTTCTTCAACGTTCTAATGATACGTGTATTATATATTCAATATTTTACTTAACCATAAAAGCAGTATCATTTTATGTACAAAAGCACCAACATATGTCGACAAACGAGTAAATCTAACCAAAATAATACCTGTTTTCTCATTTGCTATTGTGTTCATTAGGTAAGACTTTCCTGTTCTATAATGACCACAGATTGCAACTATGTTCAGTGGAATATCAATAGTACTTATTTGACTAATGACGTCCTCATTTATAGTAAGAATGTTTTGTTCATTGCTATAGATCAGTTGAGCAGGTTGCTTGAAAATCGGCAGTTGTCCAAACCTACAAGAAAAATATGCATTTGTTTTAAAGGTACATTACAGTCGGTCAGCGGATACGCGTATGTTTAACAACATAGCAGTTATGCGTACAATTGATCGCATTTTCAAAATTTTCATTGGATATCAACAAACTTTTGTCTTTGTAAAATATAGTAAACCAAAATAATATATTTTTATGTTACCATCAGTTTTCGATTAATAATTGTGATCACGGCAATTGCACTGTACGGGAAATGGTGATGAACAACTAACTATACACTAATTTCGTCTTTAACACACAATCATATGATAAAAGAATTAAACCTACAGTATTATTAATTTAATTCTAAGCAATAAAACAGAAGCAAATTAATGAATATTGAATTATCTATGATTTAGGTCACTATTTTTTTAAAACAAAAAAAAAATTTGCTGTTGATTTGAATTAGGATATTTTGCATTTAAGCATTAAATATTTTTACGATAAATTACAATTCATTTTTTTATATATAAATACAATGTAACGGTATTAAAACGTTTAGCTTTTCTAACGTTTAACGTTAATTAAGAGAAAACAAATATCTAACTACGCTTTACACACTTTACCGTTAAAAACCCCCTGATTGAAAAAAGATCTCTACGGTACACCGGGTTTTAAAAATAATAAAGGAACATTGTTGTTGTTTTTTGTCATGTACGTCTATACTGTTACTCAAGAACGCCAAAAACAAGGAACAGTTAAAGAGGTTCTCTCGAAATAAACCATATTAAGGATAAACAGTCTTTAAAACAGCATTTTTCTGTTTTACTTTTTCTTGTTATTTGTACTGGTTTGTGGTATCCTATTTCGATTTGAACTATTTATAATTCCATCCTTTCTTTTCCTCTCTAACTTTTGGCTGTGTGTTGGTTATTTATCTCACCCATATAACCTATATTAAAGACTTAGTATAATTTTTATGATTAATCTACACTTATTTACTTAATTTTTTATTTTCTTCTACATTTTATGTAATGATTATAACCATATAACCATATAAAATCCCAAAACAGGTTTACCTGCCTTAATGGCAGTTTACGTAACATTTTGTGCGGACGGTTAAAACCGTCTTGGTGGCAGTGAAATGATTAAAACAATTAAAATAATTGGAATTAATTAATTATTTCTTTAAACGGCTAGTAACAGTAATTGAAATTTTATTGGAACATTAATGTCTTAATTGAAATGAATTAATTATTTCAAAAGAATTAAACCCAGGTCTGAAACTGTGCGACAAAAAGCCGATCATGACATATACAAAGGTATGCATCTGTCTTTAAGTTCATACAGTCTCAAGTCAAATTATATAACTATTGCATTTATTTACCTTTCTGGTAAATCGGTCATCTATTTCGTCACTCCCAGGTTATCTATAAATAATATTACACCGGATGATCTTTATTCCTTAGAAAGTTGTTTAATTCCATGGAAAACATAAAAAGGTGTTATTTCCCCAAACAAATTACATGGGTCATAATAAAAATAAAATTAAAACCAACAAAATTGTTTGTTTAGTTACAGGTTGTTGATTTGGTGATTATACTAATTACCTTGTTTCGACATCGAGATGCTGAAAATAAAACAAAAACATTGTTGTTATAGTTTAATAAATTGCTTCAACGTTTATCTAAACACAGCTTATAGATGCAAAAAGATATATTTTGAAGAAAATTTAAATCAGAATCTAGGAAGATATTAATCCTTAAAAACAGCAAATTTGGCACTAATAGTGTTATGACAATTATTTGGTGTCAAAATAAAATTATATTTTTTCTGGCAATTTGAATATTAAAAAAAGTAAAATATGCATATCAGGAATCGCAACACTCACAAAACCCAGCCTCCCCACGCAGCGAAAAAGAAGAGAGGGAAAAAGAGCATGATTGTGATAAGTATGTCAAATTCAAATTAAACGGCGTAAACAATTAACGAAAAACAGAACCCTTGGGGTAACCGCCTTAGAAAGGTCAGTGGCAAAACAAATTGCCACTGTGGTTTTAAACCAGGTTCTTGTGTGCACCAACCTCACATTTGCCCCAACAGAATCTCATGTCACAAGACAAGTACAAGTTGTCTTGGTGAAATAACTCTATCTCGCGAATCATCTCAACAATGTTGAATGCACACAAACATATAAAACATAAGAAGCTTAAAGCATTGAAAAGCCAAAGGGGCGATAACTCAATGATCTTACCGAGACTAGAACTTCTGGAGTCAAATCAGCAAGAACGCGATGACAGGGATAAAAGAAACAAATCGAGCTTCTAGGTGCTTTAAGAAAATATTTCCCCATAACCCTTCACAAAATCTCAAACCCCTGTCACATCGTGAAACCAAAGAGATAAGCATAATGATCAACTGTAGAAAGGTTAATCACCAGGTCTGCAGAGCGATGTAGAATATCATGTTGGTAAACTTTCTGTTTGAATTTACAGATGTTTGTACGAAAAATCCGGAGAAATTAACATTGCTTTTTATTTTCTTAAGTTTATAAATTAAATTTAAAACAAACTGGCTGTGAAATACCTCGTGCGGTTAGTGATTTTAAACTGCACCTATATTTTAATTAAATCTGGGTATCGGCGATAAAACTTGCAAAAGGTTTTCCTTAATTAGTGATACCGGTAACCCTGTTTTGAAAGTTTTCCTGTTATGCAAAGATAACGTAAATTGAAATCATTAACATCATTGCAAGCTCTAGAAAAGCGAACAAGCTGTGATATATAAACCCCGTAAGATGTTGCACGAGGAACATCGCCGTCTAAAATGGTAAAATATACAATATTAAAATTACAATCACCTCTTTTTAATAAGAACTCATCCACTTGATGAAGTTGCTAGCCTTACTCAGTGTGACACTCGGCATGTTCTCAATCCACACTTTTACTTGGAATCTGATTACCAACGACATTTCCTTTCATTTTTAAATAAAGGTTTAGATTTTATTGACCTTCCAGGTATATTCAAAGATAAAACTGTTGAATCGGCTATACATAATTTTTTCAAGAATACTGTTACACCAATCGTTTGTTATAAATACAACAAACCAATAAGAAACACAAGTTTCAATTACAACAAAATTACCTCAGATTTACTGATTGTTAAGAATACACCAATATCATGAGACTGTTCCAATTCTAAATTTTGCTATCAACCTGCCGGTCACATCTTTAAAGGGGATCTAAATGTTATCAAAGACTTTAGAATCCACAATTTTTCAAGAGGTCCGAAGTAAAGAATTCCATCGGACATCGACTTTAATACCTGTCGTGCGGAAATTACTGAGTCTTTATACTTTTTTTGCAATAAATGGTGTAAACGAGAACATGTTGAGCCTAATGCTTTTTCAAACTGGAAAAAAAACAAATATTCAAAAGAATTGACACTCGTATTTTCACAACAGATTTGTTTTAACACCGGCTAATAATGCTTCAAATAATGTGATTATAGTGTGACATATACACTATATTAATGATGAGAGCGATATTGTTACTGCACACACTCTACAAACTACAAAACTTAGAAACAAGACAAAGTACATACTTTGTATTGGTTGCATAAAAATCACAAAACACCGTACATAGCAAGATTTATTGCAAACTCTAGTTCTTGTCCAACAACGAAACTATCCGTGTTCTCAACATCTTGTCTTACTGCTATAAAAGAGCATGAAATTAGGTATTGCGAAAATGTTTTTGAAACCTCTGCCAAAAATTTATTTTGTTCTATAAAAAAATCAAATGACTTTTTGAAAAAGCTTAAATCAAATAATTTTCAGGCGTTCTGTTGGTCTACTTATGATTTTTCAACTCTGTATTATTCTCTCCCTAATAATTTAATAAGAGAAAAGCTAATCAGTCTCATTGAAAAAACTTTTGCCAGAGAAAATAAAATATTTATCGCTTGTGAACATAGAACATAGGGCATTTTTTACAGATTATTTTTATGATAATTATACTTCATGGACCTGTCAAGACATTTTCCAGGCGCTAAACTTTTTATTGGAAAATATTTATTAGAGATTTGGTACCTCTATTTATAAACAAGTAATAGGCATTCCAATGGGTACTTATTGTGCACCCCTTTTTACTGATCTGTATTTATACTGTTATGAAAGAGACCTTATGTTATCTTTTTCTACCTAACATCAAGATGATATTTTTACAGCTTTTAACAACAGCTAGAGGTACCTTGATGATTTATTAAATAGAGATAATAACCATTTTCCATCACTGGTTTATAAGATTTATCCTAGCGAACACTTCCGAAAAGCAAGCAAACTTCCATGATCTAAATCTGTCCATTGAAAATGGTTACGTCACTACTGAAATATATGATAAAAGAGAGGATTTTAATTTCAATAAAGTATATAGTAAATTTTCCGTTTTTAGACAGCGATGTTCCTCGTGCAACATTTTACGGGGTTTATATCTCACAGCTTGTTCGCTTTTTAAGAGCTTGCAACGATGTGAATGATTTCAATGAACGTAATCTTTGCATTACAGAAAAACTTTTAAAACAAGGTTTTCGGTATCACAAATTAAGGAAAACCTTTTGCAAGTTTTATCGCCGATACCCAGACCTAATTGATAAATACAGGTGCAGTTTAAACTCACTATTGAAACAAGGTTTTTCACAGCCAGTTTTTTTATTGCGATTTTATTTATAAACTTTAGAAGATTAAAGACAATGTTAATTTCTCCTGGTTATTCGTAAAAACCACCTGTAAATTTAAAAAGAAAAGTTACCCACATGATATTCCACAGCGCTCTGCAGGCCTGGTGATTTACCCATCTACAGTTGATCATTATGCTTACCACTTTGGTTGCACGACGGTGGCAGGGGTTTAAGAGTTTATGAAGGTTTATGGGGAAATCTTTTCTTAAAAGAACCTAGAAGCTCGATTTGTTTCTTTTATCCCTGTCATCGTGTTCTTGCTGATTTTTCTCCAGGAGCTCTGGTCTCGGTAAGATCATTGAGTACCCGCCCCTTTGCTTTGCAATGCTATTAGCTTCTTGTGTTTTATATGTTTGTGTGCTTTTGCATGCAACACTGTTCAGCCGATAGGTGGGTTGGAGTTATTTCACCAAGACAACTTGTACTAGTTTTGTGATACGAGAACCTGTTGAGGCAAGTGTGAGATTAGTGCATCCTAGAACCTGGTTTAAACCCCCCAGTGGCAAATGATATTGCCACTGACCATTCCAAGGCGGTAACTCCTCGGGTCCTCACTTTCGTTTATTGTTTGTGGCGTCCATATTGAAATTGATTATTGTAATACCATGCTATCTTTTCCTCTCTTCTGTTTGGCTGTGTGGAGAGGTTGTGTCTGCTGGATGTGGCCATCTCTGATATGCATATTTCACTTTTTTATCATATATTTTATTAGTGACGTGTCCATTTGAATAGAAAGATTAAAATCAAGAAAGTTTGCTTGCTTATCTGTAGTGTTTGCTTAAGTTTGTTGCGTCGCCGAAATTGCAGGGCTAGAAGCTGTCGCCGTGATGGTGCGGGTTCGCCCCCAGCTAGAGGCGCTATCAATTAAACCGATGTCATGCAGTGATGGTTACGTATATCAGGGCATACCGATCAACCTTTCGGAGGCGGGGGGTGTCCCGGCTAGCTCAGTAAGTGCGTCGCGGGAATTGCAGGGCTAGGCTCTGTCGCCGTGATGGTGAGGGTTCGCTCCCAGCTAGAGGCACTATTATTTGAAATTCACAGTAGTCTATTTGTGCGGTGTGTAGGCCGTAAAAAGTCTCCCCTTACATATTGTCAGTACTGTTATCAGTAAAATAACCCGTTACCGACGTCATGCAGTGATGGTTACATATATCAGGGCTAACCGATCAACCTTTTTGGGGTGTCGTCTCGGCTAGCTCAGTTGGTTGCGTCGCCGTATAGAAGGGCTAGGCGCTGTCGCAGTGACGGTGCGGGTTCGCTCCCAGCTAGACGCACTATCACTTTTTTAAGTTGTTGTTCATTAGGATAAAATTTATTTACCAGAGATGGAAAATGGTGATTATCTATATTCAACAAATTATCAAGGTACCCCGAGGTGTTGTTATTATTTAAGCTATCATTATGCTTTTAACATGTGTATTACAATAAGAACACCAGACAATTGTGGAAAAGATTATTCGTATTGCAATTCAAATTGAACGCATTTCCTGTGCAAAAATAATTCCGCTCAAATGAATAAAAAAATGAGGAATTACAAAATCCACTTCCGTGTTCCCACCAGTGACAAGGAGTTTTGTTTTTCAATAAAGCTTTTAAGAACTCGACTACTGAGAATTTTGCAAAAATATGACTATAGATTTAGATTGTTTTACATTTAGAGATTTATACCAAATATCATTCTTTCTTCAATTAGTAATAAGCAATTAAATTATCATTATTTCCACAACTGCTTTATGTAATTATCATTGAAAACTTTAATAAAAGCATAAATAATTCAAATTGCATGAAAGTTATAATTTTATTGTGAAACCTCATTATTATCAAAACAGTATGGCTGCACATTTAATATACATGAAATCAAGTACTATTAAAAAAGAAACTAATTCATTTTTATTAACACCTAACGATACTTGTAGACATTGCTTAACAGAACTGTAAACTACCACGCGTTAAAAAGGCAGACTGCCTCTAATTGCCTCTTTTATTTAAAACGAATCGATTTCTTAGTCTGGTAAAGCCGAATCGACATTCAGGCTTTACCGGTAAACGTTATCGATTCGTTTTAAATAAAAAAGTGAAATACGCATATCAGGACTTGTCACATTCAGAAGACACAGCCTCCTCCTCCAACACACAGCCAAGAAGAAGAGAGGAAGTGAGTGCATGGTATAAAATGACAAATTTCTAAACAGACTCCACAAGGTTTTGTTTATTCCATGTGATAGGGTATTGAACGAAACGCCTTATAAATATATTGTTTCAGCAAATGCTCCTCAAGCACTTACTTGTGAGTCTTGAGATAAATATGTTTTGTAAATGCTTTTTCCTATTTCGTCAGAAGCAAATTCCTGTGGATGGTTTTCACAAAATTGGCGAACTTCATTCATAATTGTTTCTTCGCTTGTGGTCGTGGGTGACATGAGACCTGTTCCCGAATAATTACATAACAAAAAGCGTTTAAAACATAGTAAGAAGTGTTCAATAAAAAAAAGAATGTGTTAAAGTGATTTAGCTATCTATCCTTTCCAACATAATTTAAACTTTTACAATATCTATCCAAAAACAAAAAGATCATAAAATTTATCGAAAATGCTTCATTAGCTCATTTGGTTCATCGTCAAACGGTGCGTCCAATATGATCAAAATACATTGTTCGGTAGAATAAATTTTGAAGCGAGACTTAGTACTATTTCTGCAATGACGTGTGTTTCTTTGATCTCAAATAGTTTAAAAATCTAAGACTTGCAAATGCATTTTCAACCAAAACTTCCTTAAGGAAACTAGTTATGGCGATACAATATAAAATAGTTGAATCTTTTTCTTTTACTCCTCCGATCGTGCTCTTGCTGATTTAACTCCTGGTGCTCTGGTCTCAGAAAGGTAACTGAGTATCCACCGTTGTTTTTTTATTTTTTCGTTAGCTTCGTACGAGAACGTGTGTTTTTGCATGCAACATAGTCCAGTTGATTGGACAGTTGGAGGAAATTGCCAAGACAACTTGTATTCGTTTATTCATATTCGGTTGATGAATCTTCGGGTTCTTACTTGTGTTTTTATTGCTTGTGTATATATGTTGATGTTGTTTTTGCATGCTACAGATTGTTGTGATTTCGATCAGCGTTTTTGATCAACCCTTATGAATACGGTAGAAAAGTTACATTTTATCATAGTTACCTTCAACGCATCTTGGGTACATATACTCGCATTTCTGCCCATGATCAGTGTGCCCAAATAAATCAAATAAATCTTAATGGGCATGTTTGTTATAAGTAATGTCAATTCAAATGAGACGCAACAAACAATTTACAAAAAAAAGAGAACCATTGAGGCTACCGCCTTGGAATGGTCAGTGGCCAAACAAATTGCCACTGGGGGTTTAAACCAGGTTCTGGGGTGCACAAATCTCACACTTGCCCAACAGTTTCTCATATCACAAAAGAAGTACATGTTGTCTTGGTTAAATAACTCCAACCCACCCATCAGCTCAACAATATCGCATTCAAAAGCACACAAACATATAAAACATAAGAATCTAATATCATTGAAAAGCCAAAAAGGCGGATAATCAATGACCTTACCGAGACCAGAGCACCTGGAGTCAAATCAGCAAGAACCCGGTGGCAGGGATAAAAGAAACAAATCGAGCTTCTAGGTTCTTTGAAAAAATCCCTATAAACCTTCATAAACTCTTTAAACACTGCAACCCTCTTGCAACCAAGAGGTAAGCATAAGATCTAAAAACAATCCCTTATATTATATTTATATCCATAAACAAAAACTAAACAACACAAAACATCACTTTAAATGCCTACATGAAGAATATGATACCGACAACAATATTGTGTGCCCGTTTTTCATGCATATGTAAACAATATAAGATATTATTATCCCCCGCCGCATAGCGGCTGGGGGATATAGGAATGGTCTTCGTCCGTCTGTCCGTCCTTCCGTGTGCGCACATTTCGTGTCCGGTCAATAACTTTTCAACCCCTAGAAGGAATTTCATGAAACTTTAGGCAAATGTTCTCCCCTTAAGACGACATGCAGAACCCATGTTCCAACATGGCCGGCTCAATGTCAAGGTCACTAGGTCAGATTAAAGCAAAAATTTTGTTAATGCAATAGAGGTCACATTTTTGTCCGATTGTCATCTAATTTGGTATGAATATTGATATTGATGATCTCTACTCAAATTATTAAAATCATGTTCTTGAATTGCCCAGGGGCCCCGCCCTGGGGATTTAAAAAAAAGATCTTTTAAATTCTGTTTTAAACCTTTGATTTTCTACAGTTATCAACCAGATTTCGACACAAACTTTATACCATCTTAAAATTCAATCTTTCCTGAACAATTTATTCACTGGTTGTTCAGTGATAAAATTTGAAACACAAATTTTAGTAGCAGAGTGAAAATTTCAAGCATCGAAATTCCAGTATTTCTACCTTTCTTCAGCTATATTTAGATTCAATCTTAAGATGAATTATTAGGATGCATTACCAGAGGTTATTTCTCTAGTTGCCGGTCAATGCCCTTATGAACTTTGCTGTTTAGATCTGTGTTATGCAATATTGAGAACTTAGCTCTGGAAGATTTTATAGGGTAAATTTTGTCATTTTCTATGGATACTGACCATATAAACTTTCTTACTTTATAGCACTTTGAAAATCAGGCTTTTCTGATTTTTTTATTCCCTGTTTGTATGTAAAACAACAACAACAAATTTGTAGCACATTCTCAAAATGTTAAGACTAAATTTCAGAGAGGTCTCAGCTGTATACATTGTATGTACACAAACTGGCAAGTTAATTTGAGGTCTCTGAATCCTTGGAATGAATATCATGAAACTTAAGTGAAATGTTCAGTTCATGAACATGATGAACCCATGTTCCAAGCTGGCTGGCTCAAGGTCAAGGCCGCCTGTGGTGTTTGAGCATATTTCGTGTCCAGTCCATAACTTTTCAACCCTTAGAAGGAATTTCATGAAATTTTAGTGAAATGTTCTCCCCATCAAGACGACATGCAGAACCCATGTTCCAACATGGCCAGCTCAATGTCAAGGTCACCAGTGGTGTTTGAAGATTTGAACCATGCATTTCGTGTCCAGTTCATATCTTCTGAACCCCTGGAATGAATATCATGAAACTTAAGTGAAGTGTGCAATTCATGAACCTGATGTGCAGAACCCATGTTCCAACCTGGCTGGCTCAAGGTCAAGGATGCCTCTGGTGTTTGAGCAGGCCAATACTCTGAAACTTATCTGAACACGACATACTCTTGCACTTGAATCGGCTTCCACCTGCTATTGTTTAATTTGCTCTTAACCATCCATAACCTTTCCCACATTCACATCTGCGGCGGCGGATATTGCTGTCGTTCCGACTGCCTTGTTAAAAGTGTGTTTAACCTGGAATTTTAGGGTCGCGTGAATAAGTGACAAACGTTGATTTCTCTTCCATGAAGTCATTAATTAAGTCACCCTTTGAATGCCGTTAATATTGTGTAAATATTGAGTTGCGCTCAACCAAAGACTTGGCGACGTGAAAAACACTTCTATTTCTGCTCATAAAAAGACTTAATCAAACCGAGTCTCCAATATTTTGATATGTTTCGTGTTCCAAGGTTTTCGAAGTTTCCTTTTCATCTATCCTTATTAAATGTTCTTTCAAAAGGACACAACATCTTGTTGTCAGTATCAGTATACTCATGTGGGCATTTAAAAATAATGTTTTGTGATGTTAAATTTCATTTTAATTTTCTTTACTGTTCTAACTTTTCCAAAAACGATTGGTGAATGAAGATACAGTTTCATTTAACTGCATTGCGGCGTACGGGAAATAGGGCATTTGTTTTATTTTGACCATTATATGGTGTAATTAATGGCGAAATAATTGTGTGACATTTTTATCCGTCAACTGGTCACCTCACAACAAACAGATCTGTAAATTGAGCCACCATAGTCACATTTCTTATAATATGATCTATACATATAAATATAACTAGAATTTGGTGTTCCGCGAAACACATGTGTCGCCTGCTTGCAAAAAGTTGAAACGTGGGCCTATGTTTAATTATATATGTTAAAAAGACTTTATTCAACTCTATTGCAATACTAAACCATGGAACACATGTGTCACCTTAATTGCATTTAAAATTGGCTTAACTTAAAAAAAATGGTGAAACCTGAGTTATCATTCTTCACCAATAGCTATGTGCATGCTGATGATATATTCCAAGTATTAAGTTAATAGGACAAGTACGGACAATATGATCCCTATGTGTCTACCTGCTATCGCAGGCGACACAAAAATGATATGCTCAAATAAAAACATTGTAATACATTTTATTTTGGTGTTTCCCAAATATCTCCTAAATCGACAGGGACCAAAGTAAGGATCTTTCCCTGCGCCTGAATCCATACAAATGAATTTTAATTGGAGTGGAATCGGAACGGAAGCGAAAAAGGACCTGGCCAGAGGATAAAAGGATGAGAACCGGATCACGGTAGAATTGAAGACATTGTGAACTTCATAACTTTCCGTACTTTAATTCGATAGATATGTTCATTACTTCAAAATAGCTGATGAAATCAAACTGAGGTTTACCTCTGGATGATCTTTTATCCGTCGTAATAGTCTGTGTTGTTATGACATGCCTGTCGAAGTTATTGTTCATTCCGTCAAATGCTCTCTGTTCTTTACCTAAGGGCTCTCCATTTGAAGTTCTTATTTCTTTATTATCTGAATTGTCTGTTCTTTCTCTGGTATATAACACGGACTGCACACTATTTTGTTTAAGTTCTCCCTATGTATGAAAACAACTATGTTTGTTATCTTCATAAATTATACCTGTACAATGGTGCTCCTTTGTTCGTGTTTTTTTTTCAAAACCAGATGGAATTGTTTTGTGTGCTGCAGTTACGGTTTGTACATTTAGCCTTGCTGCAGTATAAGACAAGGTCATGAAAAAGAAATACGTAATAACTGGTCTCTTGATTGATTTAAATGCAATTTTTGCGTTTCTTTGTCTTTTGAAATAAAATATCCAAAAATCATATCATTCAATAAGCTCAATAAATAGTTAAAACTTATTTTGTTAAAGTTTGGCTGTAAATTTATTTTCAAAACCGGGTAAATGACTGAAGTTTTATTTAATGCCTAATAGGTAGCAAAACATCTTTTCGTGTATTACATGTACGACAGTGTTATGACATTCAGAGGTAAAAACTTTTCGTTACACGTGAGAAGTTAATCAATTCAAACAGTCCTCCATTCTAAAATATATCTTCTTGTTACAAACTGTCTACATACTTTTAAATGTGTAGTTCTCTACGATACTTTATAAAATTTGTCGTGTTTGGTGACTATAAAAGTTCTCTTAAGGTTCTAATTAAATATCACAGTTTTAAAGTGTGATGGCTGTAAAAAGTGTTCAAGTACATATAATTTGTGCTGTTACCAATTAACATTATCTCTTTTTAAGAACGCTACATAAATTTGTGTAAGTATTGAGTTCGAGTTGCGCTTACCCGGGGCTAGGCCGCGTGAACAGTAATATACATTTCTAATATGCTACGGGCCATAAACAGCATAAAAAACCGAGCCTGCAATATTATATTGGTCTTGTTTTGTGCCTTTCAAAATTCCTTTTTCATCTAATTTTCAGTTTATTTCATTTGAAATAAATTGAGGTTCTGAGTTTATATCCCGATGTTAGCCATACTTTACCTGTGACAAAAGGTTTTGTTTTATCTCAGAAGGATTCGGGTGACAATCGTTCATGTATGCCTCTATCTCTCTTCGTGCAATGACAATATCAATAACTAGGTCGAGTGTTTTCATAAAGTCTGGCTGTGCGCCTTCTAAGAACCCCATTTCTTCTGGAGTAAGCACTGAGTAACCCATAAGCTTAAGTATGTGAAGTCCGCCCTGAAAAGTATGACCCACTTGTTGTATTTAACTAGAATAGTAAGCATCACTTCGTGTTTTATACTTACCACTGTTAGTAGAAACCGATCGAAATCATCTATACAATTCAACGAAATGCTCGATCAACCTATTATTTCACTTAGGTTCAGTTAGTCATTTGCAGCCTCATGAACAGCTAATATCAACGGCAATTCTTCATTAGGTGCGAGAAGGTGTGAACACCAAATAATATGAAACGTTCTTGATGAATCATCTAGTAATACTGATTCCGAACTGAATTTTTTTTTTGTTTCATTGCAGTTCTGATGAAATAAATTATCCTGAAATTTGAAAGTATAATAAACCGTTTATAAGTTTCGCATTTTGTATTCTCCATTAAAACTGTATTTCCCTATTTTGATTCTCCATTAAAACTGTATTTCCCTATTTTGAATCTGAATGCTTTTCCTCATCCGCCATGTTGTTTATTTATTTCAAAGAAATCACTATATTTTAAGCGTCTTTTATACATAAATTATCCCAAATATTTCAACAGAACATGTTTAAAAGTTAAGTTTAAATCTGTAAAGTCTAACTATGTCAGATCCGGATTATATTGATCAATGTATATTTTCAAAAATATATATATTATTTAATTGTTATTAAAAATTAAGCTTAATTGATGAATACATAAAATAAAGTTAATATATTTTTATATACAAAATACTTTACCTTCATGGTCAATGAGCTGTGTTCGATAAGTCTCCATGTTTCTGGACGATTTTCATCAGGCTTCAACAAAATTTTTCCACATTGCTCCAGTGTTTCTAATGAAGTGGTAAGCCTTTTAAGACTATCTAATGACTGGAAAAATATCAGAAACTGCAACAACGCTGTATTGCTTTACGTCTGTTTAACTCGTTAATCGCGCGTAAGTGAAACTAAGAGATTCTGACAAGCAATAAAACACATAGACGACAAAATGGTATACATTAAATAAATTTCGATTACACAACATTTTAGTATCGTTTATTGAAATTTTATTATGCTGTGAATAAATTGGAAAACACGCTAAGGGCACGGTTTTCCTTTTGGTAAAATAAAGTCTTTATTGGTGGCAGACAGGCAAGCGTATGCTTCTAATTCAGCAAAACATGTCATGGCAAATTATTATATCTGAGTTTTCCTTGGCTTTTCCTTATTTGCATATAGTAATCGGTATAACACATGATAGTAATCGGTTTTGGTTCGCTTAAAATTATTTGAATGCACTGTTCTAAAAACTCACCTCCGAGTTTTGTACAATGATTGATAGGAAATCCAGAACTTTGAATTTGACTCTCAGTGGCACATTGGCAGAGAGAAGTAAGTTAAGAGCTCCGCTCGGGTCTTCTTCACCCAAAATGGCTTCCGCGAGTTTTTCCCTGTAACTTCCTACTTCTTTTGAAGCCATTGGTTGGGACGCTCAATTAAAATATATACGACAAAAAGGTTAAAAAAGTGGGCAGTGTTAATCATTTTAAGAGGTTGAGCCAAACCAATGTGTAGAAAAACAAATTCATTATATTTCAATTGAAGGCCATTGCTGATAATGCCTAGATAAGTCTCAATTTTCTGCTTCAGGGTCCTAAAATTACTTGCGTTAAGAGGCGTCTTCAGTAGTCATTGCAAAATCATTTGTAAAATATAAAAATATCAAAATCTCTGTAACGGCTAAATGCAGATCAATAGCATTTTGCACAAAAAAAATCTTTTTTAAGGAAAATTCATTTTGCATACCAAAATTATTCGTAAAGTGCGTGTTTTATATTTTAAGGTACATTGACGTTGAACTTCATTTGACTGATTCTCATTACAAACTGGGGGATGTTATGAAATATACATGTACCAAATTTGGTATCAATAAAATAATATATTTTTAAAACTTAATCAACTGTTTGGTAAAATTGACCTTAAACACGGTAATCAACGTTTACGGCGTCATTTGGGGATTGTTGCATAGAATGCTCCCTCCCTGTGCCAACAACAACGACAGCTTAAGGTTCCTTGTTGCTCAAGAAAAATAAATACTCGTTCGCTTAACGTTCTGCATATTTGGATCTTCTGTTTTACGAAGAGTTAACGCACAAACTATAAAAACAAACCACAACAGGTCTGCAAAAGTCGTGAACATGTCATCTTTACATCTGCATTCGGGATATCGATCAAACCTAGTTCGCTAAGGCATTCTGTCCGACAACAGCACTTAAAGTGATGTTTTTCATAATTGTTTAATACATATCACAAACAGCGCAGATATTATATAATTGAAATCATTGAAACAAATCTTCTTTTATTTCGTAATTGTTTTTCTTTGGCTGCAAAGCGCAATAATTTATTTTCTTTTTATACAATTCAACTTTTTTTTTCAATTCAAAATATTTAGCTTAACATCTCAAAAATGGTTTTTGACCTTGTATCAACCAATGAAAAAAAAACGAAAGGTTATAATTAACTGCGGTTTTAAAATGATGCAGCGGGAAATTCAAATACATTATCTGTAATAGTGTTTTATGTTAACAATATATGCCTTTTTCGAACGGAAAGCTGAACACAATCAATGTAGTATTGAAAATACTTTTAATCGAACGCTAATGAGGTTTTTTAGTTCTTGAGGAATTTTTGTTATCATTGTAGTGTCAACTGGTCACGTGGTTTAGTAATTACTTTTATCGCTCTCGAGTACTAGCTCAATACGCGGAAGGTCCTATATTCAGTTCTCAACGGGAACACTTGATTTAAACAACTTAAACATGCAGGTTGCATTTCTGTGCATAACTTTATTGACTTTAATACTATACCGGATATTTCTTTTTAATGTAGGCATCTCTTCATCATAATCCTTTTTGAAGATATTTGTTTTGCCTCTGTCAGTCATATTACATTTCGACCTGAATATTCTAAATTTTCAGTTAAACCTTTATTTATACCGCACTAACCGACATAATTTATATCTTGACCTGTACAATTTTTTAAAACATTTTAAAACCAACGAAAACGTTCGGTGTGGTGTCTGGCTGGCCGAGTGAATAGGTATTCCGGAGGTCCTGGGTTCGACCCCTGGTCTAGCACGGATACTGGTTCACTTCCGAGATGAACGGACTATTTCAGCGTGTGTCTATGCCGTACACCTGTCGGGGTTCTTTTCGTAAAAAGCTAGGGCATAGCAGTCGGAAATATGCCGTTCAGGTAAATTCAATCAATAAGCAATATAAGAACAAATTCCTTTCTAATATTTTGACGATTTCCGTTGGTATTTATGTATCTGAGAGAATCAGTTATGATTAACCGCGAGATATAACAATTATATCTAATAACAATCTGCAAGTGTCTAATGTTGTGTAAGATTACGTGAGAAGAAAACACGCTTTGTGGTCGAAAGAAAAACGCACCTGCAAAACTATTTGCAAACAGGAAGATAATTTTCCTCATTTTGAATGATACGTACATGAATGTTAACAAAAAGTTGTTTTTTCTGTCAGCAGAAATATAATCACGTTTATTGCCAGTTTGGCGCAGAAAAGCATTGTCCTACACATCTTGCAGAATATTAACTCTGATAAATGTTATTCTCAAGGAAATCATCCGACTTTTACTGAAAAATCAGTAACTGGAAAACAAATTCAATCAATTGTAAGTCTGTGATACAACTTAAAGTCAATAATATGTTCGGCTTAATTGTTTCTGAAAATAGTTTTAGGATCGACAAACTGCGAATTGCTACAACTGCCTTAATTTTCAAAAAAAGAAAAACTACCAATAGCCCGCTGGACTTTTGTGAAGTATTATATTCATTTAAGGATGCATAAACATTAGATATACTTCAAACACATAACTGCAATTTAAACATAATTCTGCAAAATAGTAGATTTCAAATTAAGTAAATGAAAACGATGTCAATTCACACAAAACTACATTGAACGTCTGTACAGCGTAAGACTACTACATGTAAAGCTTTGAAAGCTTTGCTTCACTTTATAGTTCAACAACAGCGACTTGAATAAAACTCAAATAACTTTAGGATATGATCACTTATTCGTTCTTGTCGTCAAGAAATCGCCATATAACGTAAATAAAAAAGACAAATTTGAATTGTATAAAGATCTTACCTTTTTATCGTACTACGTATCGGCCATGTGACATCGTTATGCATATTTGATAGTTATCGGTCCGGTTCGGATTATTGTACTCTTAAACCAGAGAAATATTTACAATAGACTATAGGGATGTCATGACTTCATTAACTGTTATTTAAAATCACAGGTCATTCCTTTTCTGCAGCTTATGGGACCGTCCTAGTATGAATTATGAATAATCAAAAGTAAACTTTACAAAAAGAGAAATTACAATTTTTCCTTAGAAAAATAATAATTATAAGGGATTTAACTCATCCGCCCCCTTATCCGCTGAACTGCATTTGGCGCTCACCGCATTCATTGTAAGTTTTTCGTCGCGGTGAGCGGTTGTCTAAATTGGAACTTTGAAATATGAAAAATATGAAAATATTGCAGGCTCGGTTTGATTGAGCCTGTTCATGGACATTAATGGACATATTTAACAAAAAAAAAAGAAACCGCGACGGTTACCGCCTTGTAACGGTCAGTGGCAAACTGTAATTTAAGGAAGAGTCTACGGTGTACCAATCTCAGACTTGCCAAAATATTCCTCTGAACAAACACATACATGTTGCCTTGGTAAATAAATTTCAACCAAATCATTATTTGAAGTGTTAAATGCAAAAAACTAAAAATAAATAAAACATTGGTAGTTATTGGTACTACACATAGACATGGGTTTGCCTAACAAGTAGTATCCATTGGTACAAATAGTGACGCAGACACGGTGTTGTATGGCATGCAACACCGTGTCTGCGTCACCATTTGTACGCGGTGAAAGGGACTTAAGATTCTGTAAATAGATTTTTCTGGAAACCAGTACGAAGGAACTGGAAACTTGAATCTGTCTTGACTGTTATTCTGCGTGATTATTTTGTGTTATCTTTTTGGCTCATGTCTTCAAAGAACGTGTATATCTGAATGTGCTGCTATGTATTTCTATTACATGATATAAATACATATTACAGGCTTTCAGTTATCGGGTATGATATATAAATATGAAAACAAGGTTGCCATTAATAAAGAGCTTGATTTGATTAAATTATGACAACTCAATCGTAGTTTCATCTGGTTTTACATTGGTAGACAAAAGTTTATCGTTCTGCTACTGTATGCTTCATTGATTGTGCTTTCGTAAAGAGTTTCCAACATCGCTGTCAAATCGCGTTATCCATTCTTTTTTGTTTTGTCCATCTTATCCTTCTCAAAAATTGTTTAATTTTTACACTAATCTCCTTTCTCCGAAATAAATTTGCCAAAATTAGTTTACATGTATTTCTATTATTTTCTGTGTGATATTATTGTTATTGTCTTCGTGCCCGACTAGAGGTGAAAACTTTATTTTTTTCAGTTCAGATCTGAGCGGATTCCTTTTTACCCCAAAATATCATTCTTTTATAAAGGCATTCAAGAAGCATTCCATTATTCCATTATACTAAAGTAGTGTGTAGATAAGCTTGGCATTTGAAACTCAGTAGTCTTTTTGGTAAACAATATACGTGTATCAGATAGATGTTTTTTCAGATCTGCTTCGTATTAAGTTGTTATTTCATAGCAGACACAACTTGGTTACATAACATGAATAAGACACTTGAGGTACAAGTAAATGAAATTCTTTTCTTTAAATTTAATAATAATCAAGTATCACATTATTATGCCTAAACATCATAAACAGTTTTAAACTCTACATCTAAAATATTTCAAATGCACTCTTATTATGACTTGCATATTGGATTTTATAGCACTCTACACAAATAATATTATAATATAGTGTGCAAATAATGAGATTGGTAAATTATTTGGAGCTAACAGTTGAGCTATTTTAACGGATAAACATAATTTCAACCTTAGTGCTATAGAATTTTTATATAGCAACAATACTTTTTCAGTCGAGCAATTGACTAGGAAACTAAATTAAATTAATTTAAACAAGCATTCTCAACAGACGACATAATTTGGATTTACAATTATTCTGAAAGCAATGCTCAATATGCTTTCTTTCCCTTCTTCTTGGCTGTAAGGGGAGGCTGTGTCTTCTGAATGTAACAATTCCTGCTATGCATATTTCACTTTTTCATAACAAACATCAACATATTTACCCTCATTCCTCCATATACGCATTTTATCGCATGTGAGAGAAATCCCGATCTGCCCTCACATTTTGAATCATTTCGTTTCCGAGTATTGTAATACATTTTAGTCAATGTTTTCACTAAGATAATAAACAATTTTTTCCAATAATTTAACCATAAGTTATACCACCCGAAGTTCTAGTTTGTCATCAATACGTTTAACATATATGCTATTTTGGTTTATCCCTAGTCAAGAAATCGTTTTAAAAGAACTGCGTCGACTAAAATTCCATTGTTCAATATATTTTGAATGTTTATTGATAAGTTTTTTTATCAATTCAATACCATTTACATTAAGCGAGGGCGCAGAGTTTCAACTGTCTTTTATTGAAAAGGAAATAATTATATAAAAAAAATAATACTTTAAAAAGGGTTTATAAAAAAAACTGTTTATTTATGTTTCCCAACAAAACGATGGTCATTGGTTTCACAAAAATCCTACTTTTCGGGTCGCTTGAGCTTAATATACATTTAGTACATTAGTAAAATGTATCATAAATCATTTCAAACTTTTCCCAAGTTAATTATTAAATCAGTCTATGATATTATTTCCCCGTTTTTTTGTTAAAACTATATAATAGAATGTTTCAAACGTGCGAATATCCCACGTCATGGGGAGAAAGAATAATCTCACCAATTTTCAAAAAGGGATCAAAAAACGACCCGCGAAATTAAAGAGGTATAACACTTAAAGTATATTCACAAATTTTGTTAAATAGATTAACACGGTGCCTATCCATATCGGCTGTTTCTTTGCGAAATTCGCTATATCGGCTGTTTCTTTGCTTCGGCAACGGCTATTCTTTGCTAATAACAATGGATGGAGAGCATATGTCGAAGATTCTAGATGCAAATGTTACAGATATAAGGTATATCGTTATAGACTGCGGAACTGATGAGCAGAGAGGCCGCCGGTGCCCCAGTTAAACCGAAAGTAAAGGGTTGTTGATAAATCTATTAATATTTCTACCTATTTGTAAGTATTGTTTGGAAGAATATTGAAGAAATGAATATAATATATCGCTTGATACGTTAGATATCAAAGCAAACACTCGTTATAGACTGCGGAAAAGCTGGATCTGTGCTCTACGTCTGTGTATCGTCAACTAGTTTCATCGAGATTTCGGCCACAATCGCCGACATTTAAAAAGTAAACACTATAATTCATAGTTTAGACATTCTAATGTTCCGTGCACAACCTTTTTTGTACAATATACCTAATATCTGTAACATTTGCGTCTGGAATCTCTGACATATGCTCTCCATCCATTGTTATTAGCAAAGAATAGCCGTTGCCGAAGCAAAGAAACAGCCGATATAGCGAATTTCGCAAAGAAACAGCCGATATGGATAGGCACCGTGATTAACAGACTGGTCATATCGTCTAGAAAAAGTCAATAAAAACCAATTTGGATTTCAGAATCCATTAACGACTGTATATTCGTTCTACATTCAGTTATCACTAAAGTATTGAATTCCAAAGAAAAATTATACTGTATTTTCATAGATTACGAATTATGTTTCGATAAAATTGATAGATCGTTTTTTATGGCAAAAGCTCTTACAACAAAGAGCAAGTTCAAAAATAGTCAAAGCTCTTCAATCTATGTACGTAACTGTTAAATCGTGCGTTCGTTTCAAAGGAACCTTTTCACCATTTTTTGAATCACATATCGGTTTGAAACAAGGGGACCCGAGTTCCCCATTATTTTTTATGCTTTTCGTCAATGATATAACAGAAAATATAAACACTGATCTTGAAGGAATCTTCACAATAAATGAAATAAAAATATTTGTATTACTTTTCGCCGATGATCAAGTATTATTCGCAAAATCGCCTGAAACACTACAAAAAATGCTTACAGATGTTGAAAATTATTGTCAAGTCTGGGGTCTGAAAATCAATACCACCAAAACAAAAGCTATGATTTTTGAAAACGGAAGGTCCACCTTTAATTTCTACATATATGGTACAGCCATAGAGGTTGTTGAATCGTTCAAATACCTAGAGCTTACATTCTACAAAAATGGTAACTTCTTAAGAAGCCAGCATGTCATCGCTCAGCATGCATCCTTTGCGTTATATAATTTATTTACAATTTTCAAAGAAATAGAATTACCTATTACCAGGAAATGTTACTTATTTGATACTCTCGTAGGATCTATTTTGAACTTTAGCGCTGAGATTTGGGGCATGCACAGTGCCACCGATATAGAGATGGTACATACGAAATTTTTACGTAGAATATTAGGTGTCCGAAAATCAACTAACTTGGCTGCTATTTATGGGGAACTGGGGCGTATCCCATTTTTCGTGCGCCGAAAGGTTATAATGATTAAATATTGGCTTAAACTTTTGAATCAGAATAATACAGAATTACCAAAAATTATTTACACACTTTTAAAACAAGACTGTGATCGTGGTCAAATACGTAACGGAAGAAATTGGGCTCTGAAAATAAAAAATATATTAAATAATTTAGGTCTTTCATATATATGGGATAATCAATCTGATCTTTTTAATCCATTCGATATGATAAAACAACGAATTATTGATAATTATCTTCAATCTTGGTATGCGGAAGTAAATAATTCCAGCAGCTTAAAATCATACAGTATATTTAAACATACGTTCGACTTAGAAACATACTTCAAAATATTACCTGACGGTAAATATAAGATTGCATTAACTAAATTCCGAATATCAGCTCATAACTTGATGATAGAAACCGGAAGATACGAAAATTTAGATCAAAATCAAAGAATATGCAGGTCTTGTAGTATGGGTGTTTTAGAAAATGAATTTCATTTTTTGCTTGTTGGTCCAAATTACAGAAATTTAAGAAGAAAATATTCAGCACCATATTTTTGTCATTGGCCTACAATTATAAAAAATGAAATAATTATGTCATCAAAATCGAAGAAAACAATTTATAATTTGTCAAAATATATATACTTTGCTGATCAAATACGTGTATCATGATCTACATCTAATGTTACACATGTTGTTTACCAAATAACCATGTACTTTTTTTCCTCCGAAAACCTCCGTATTTTGTTATTATTGTGTGTCTCTCTATATATATGTTATTATACAGGCTATAGACATTGTAAAATGTTTTATGCTGAAATAAAATATTCGTATTCGTATTCGTATTAAAAGCATAAGTTATAAAGCGAAGACATATATTAACAAGTTGGCAAACAACTGACAATTCTATATCTATCTAATAAAAGCTACTGACAAAAGTGAAAGTACTGCACAGCAACAAACGATTGAAATAGATATTGTTATGCACTAAATTTTGGGTATTTTTGTTTTTCATTTTATATGGTATTTTGAGTTTAAGTTAAAAAAATTAACTAAATAGATTTTAAATTTGTAAAGGTATTTGTTTTAAGTTAAAAAATTAAGGGTATTTTGCATTTTATTTTCATAAAGGTATTTGTTGACAGATTTCATGGAAAATTTTGGCAACTAACAAAGATTATAATCTAATCAAGTCAGCGGCTTAAACATTTATTGAACAAAGAAACTTTTAGACGTCAGACAGATAAATTATTAGATAATCCCTTTACTTAATTACTTATGCTGATTTCGTCCTTTGAAGCCATAAATGTCATCCTACAACGCGATTATGACACGCGCTTGTGGATTCGGTCCAGGGTCTGGAATTTAACAGCGTCCTCAAGATTTCGGGGTTAATTTTGATTGGTCAAAATTCTAATTAATCTTATACATTTTTGTAACAATAATTTTGATTGGTTATCATTTGCAATGCAACAATTAAATTAGCAGTTCCTTTCCAGTAGGAATCACTTGGTATTTGGATTCCTAAAAGTTAACAACATTAAAACAATATATTTGGAAAGGAAACACTTTGTGTCTTTTTAGGTAAGTTGATTAAAATACTTCATTTGTTTAAACACTTTAATTGTTGAACAAGAAACATTTTAAGTTAAGGTAAAGTTTATTATTGTGTTATATGTAAATATTAGAGTATGTTTTGCTGTTTTCATAGAAAACACAGAAAATGATAATAAAAAAACAGTTAAATAATGTTTAAAAGATAAATATGTATGTAAAGCTGTGAATGGTACAAAATCATTTTAGAACTACAAGTACGATTCAAAAGACTATACCGCAGTAAGCGTGATTTTGGCTCTTTGGGTTTAATTCAATAATTACGTCATTTATGAATTCTCCAAAAGGAAACTAGAAAGATGGAAAACGTTTTTATTTAATCATTTGGCTATTTGTTGTTAAATTTGGAAGAGATGTAAGTAATAAAATTATTCATTGTTTTACACATTGAAAGAAGTCAGATTTTGTACGATTCACGAATGATTTTTGATAAATATCGTGTAAGAATTTTAGTGTCATTCTAACGCTTGGAAATACCAAGCGTCTCACTTTGATTTATATTGAACTGATTTATTGAAATAATTGTCTTTTAAAATAAGTAAAAACTATATAACTGAAATATATATTAATTGGTTAAACTGATGTACTTTATACATTTTAGAAATAATCAATGTGGATTTGTATTGACATTTATGTGCATTGATTTCTATCACATCACTTTGTATTTGGATTCCTTTAACTTAACAACATTAAAACAATATATCTGGAAAGGAAACTCGTTGTGTCTTTTTAGGGCAAACCCATTTTACCAGTGCGAAAGAGCACAACAATATATTAAGATAATTGAAACTATAAATAAATACAACCTGTTAGTTTTTAAAAGTTCAATTGACATTCAACCCCGTGCAGAAAGTCGAGTGTGTTTTATGTTTTCTCTTTCCGATTGCAAAGACAAACGCATTGTGAACAAGATCGCAGGTATTAGATTCTTCTAAAGTTTTCTCAATCCACATTAGGAAGCAGTCATCGAGCGTGATCGATATAAGTTGGAATTATTTGTTTCACATTCGATGCCATATAAAGAAGTTTAACCTTAAAACTAACAGGACATTTTCTTAACGTAATTAATTGGTAATAAATAATGCTCTGAGTCGATAATCAGTTTATTAAATTATATTAAAATAATATGGATGTTTTAAAATGCCAACTGTCAATATTGTTGACTGGGTCTTTAGGGGATGCAAACATGCTATGTACGTGTGTACGTTGACAAGGGAGTCGCTCAATACAATCTGAACCGTTCACAACGTCTTTCCCCTCTCTTACGAGTCCCATTTACGTTCACTCTGAGATTGGTGCCGCGACGGCCAGGACAATCACGAATCTACAAAAGCTACAAACACAAAAAGAAGGACACCGACGTTAAACAGAGAGATACTTGGATAACATTAAGCAGCCAAATGAAAACAAATATATGGTTGTGTTTAACCCAATTCTGTAGACAATCGAAGAGATCATGAAAGTTCTAGAGACACTAAATGACAAAATTTTAGCAAAACAGACGCAGATGGAACTGCAGAAGAGACATTTCAAACCGACGAGTACGTAATGGAATTGGAGATCAATCCGAGTTCAGCGGAAACCTGAGTACAGCACAACGAAGAGCAGAGCAACAACAATAACGGTTGGAATCCTAATGCAAATTCTTTTAATTCAGACAGAACTGTAAGTACCCTTTCTCAATTTGGTAGCGCTGTTAATTCGTCACAACTCTAAAGATTGCTGAAGATGTCGGTGCCAAGTTTCAGTGGTGATATTCTACTGTGGCAATCTTTTTGGGATAGTTACGAGTCCACTTTACCTACTAACGTTTATCTTAACAGATGTACACAAATTTACTTACCTGAAATACCAACTTCAAGGCAACGCTGTTCGTGTAATTGAAGGTTTCGCCATGACCAATGCAAATTACGCTTGTGCAATAGATTTACTTAGAGAAAGGATCGGTAAGTAACATAAAATCACACACGCCGCTATACAAGCCTAACTTAAATTGCCTGCACCCTCGAGTAAAGTATCCAGTTTTAGAATTGTTAATGATAAAATGGAGACGTTTATCAGAAGTTTAGAAGCTATTGGACTGTGTCAAGAAAATTACGGAACTTTGTTAATGTCCGTTATATAAGACATGATGTCAAGTGAAATTCGTAAACAATTAGCTCATGAAAACGGTGAAAATAACTGGGTATTAAATGTTCTATGTCTACGTCGTGCCATTAACAGAGAAATATGTATCCTCGCGCAGAATGAACCAGACGTTGATGTATACGAGGCTACAGTGTCGTTTCTTACGGGAGTGACAAAACAAAAAAGCACAACAAGGTTCAAAGCCTTTAGGCGCAAGTTCTTTCAATTTTAACTGTGCCTTTTGCGAGGGCGGATACAAATCAACAGGATCTAACGAAGAACATAATCGGGAGATCTCGTCGCAAAGGTAAGGACGAAACATGGAAATGCAAATTACCGCCCACGCATTTGTTATTTGACAATAAAACAGAAATAAGAAAGAAAAAGCATTAATTTCTTTAACGAATTACAATAAAAAAGTTTTTTTTATTACATTTATTTCTTCAAAAACTATTGTGATATTGGAAAGACGATTATTAAGTAAAATAAACAATTATAATAGCCATATTTTAAAAAAAACAAACTAACCCCCATAGAAAGCCAACAAAAGAAAAAGTAAATAAATCTACAAACTACAGATAAAAGACATCATAAAAATGAACAAGAGAACTTTTTTGGTTACGAGATTAGAACTGTCAGTGAAAAAAAAACCTTGATGTAGCCCAGCTACCAGTGTGCACCATCTTGACTCTTGCCTCAGCAAGTCCTTTAAAACAAACGTGTACAAGTTGCCTTAGTAAACAATCTCTTAACCATAAACCCAAATGGAGCAGACAGGTACTGGTAATTAAGAAAACAATATTTTAAACTATGTTTCAATTCATTAAGTTTTATTTTATATCTATAGGACGTTGATCGTGACATTAATCCGCCGTGGTACATATATTTTTTACTTTAATTATTTGCACTGTCACATTTCGGACAAAAATCGTATAATTAAGTCTTAAATACCAGCCTGTTGTTAATTTTGCAAAACATTACAGGACTTTGTTAGAACGTGAATGATTGTTCGTGGTCCACATGATGTCATTTACACTGAGGTCCACATGATGTATTTTACACTTACACTAATGTTTTCGTTTATGTTATACAGATTTATGGCAATAATAAGTAATATTTATAATCAGCATTGTTAATACTGATTCCGGTCTGATTTTCAGCTAGTTACTTTCTTCAAGACGATCTACAGTTAGCCACTGAAAAGTAATTTGAACTTCGTCCAAAAACTTTTCTGTTTGATCGTTTCGAAGCCCATTGCTTCGTTGTAATTTTTCTTTAATCTTTCAAACTCAATCTGCATATCTCGTTCTTTTTCTTGTTTCATGACCTCCAGTTGCTTCTGAAAATGTGCCGTAAGCGATTCCTGCACTTCATTTCGCAACTTTTCTAAAAGGAAAAATACGTAAAACAATCTTCAAAAACACTCCTCAATTATTACATCACAACAATATAACTGGGTCTTATGTAAGTGGCTAATCCTTATATGCATATATCACTGTTTGTATAAATAAAAATAAGCAGAGAACATTTGGCACTTTAATACAGACATAACATAATGAAATTCCTCACTTCATAGTGTGCGCGGACTGAAGCACAAAGAAAATAAACATTTAAAAATATCTGATAAACGATAACTTTGAACAAAATAAATTGATTATGTTAAAATGAATTGTGATTAATAGAAATAATATAGTATAAGAGCTTAAATTTTTTCTCTGTTACCGTTTCGTTCTTCTTCTTCTCGAAGTTTCGATTTGTATTCGACACGTAACTTTTCATCTTTTATGTTCTTCTTGTAAGTAAGAAATGCAGTTTGTCTCTGAAATTGAATTGCATGATCATGACTTAATACTAGTTCTTATATCACAAATATTAAATTTTGAATGATGAAAAACATCCGAAGTAACTATTCTATATAAATTATTATGCTTGATTTATTTCGTGCCGTTCAACTTGGTTCTAAATTGGCTGTTAACAAATATCTACTTTGAATTTCTTATGTATAAATGGGATTTACAGAACTATTTTATGTATAAATTGATTTGCATTGTCTCAAATACATATACACAATACGATTCTCTTTTATAATGCTTCTCTAGACACATTGATTAAATTATAATTATATCATAATTCATTATTAGTAATTTAATTATTGACTGGAAACAATAATTTATCTTCGTATCATATGTGTATTCATTTTGGTTCCAAACAAAGAACAATGAAGTTTGGGAAAAACTGCGCGTAAATTTATTTAAATAAAGGAAATGTAATCGTTTCATATTCAAAAAGTCTACCTCGTCAGGGTCAAAATCTCTCGTCTCTTTAAGGAACGCCATCTCCATGTCTTCAATATTTTGCTTGTATAATGACAAGCCAAATTTGTTGTCATATCGCCCTTGTGTTAGGCTTTTTCTGACTGTGCTTTCGTGGAGAGTTTCCAGCGTAATTGCTAAAACTCATTGTACTTTTTTTGTGTTTTCATCCATTTTTTCCTTCTGAGCATCTTCCATTTTCCCCTGAAATAAGCATTATCAATTCTTTTTCATCAACTGGACGATTAATAACTTAACAATTAGACAAGTTTGCTTACAAAGCTTGTTCATATCTGCCATCATCATGTCTATGAAACAAATCTGCAACATTATTCATGCATAAAACATGTTTCATAAGCATAAGATACATGTGCATTAAAGCAGTTTTATATTTGAAATAAATATAATTTTTGTTTATTTCATGTGTAAGGGTGTTTTTTTATTCATTTGTTATGCAATTAAGATATTTCTGATATTTAACAACTTCATAGAATCATTTTTGAAAATAACTTGGCATGTTCATAAAAATATTGCTAATATAATTTCCATTAAGCAATTATTTAACAACATGCATACAACAGCAAACATATACAACAAAAGAAGTTAATAGCATTGCAAAGCAAAAGGGGCGGGTACTCAATGATCTTACCGAGACCAGATCTCCTGGAGTAAAATCAGCAAAAACACGTTGACATGGATAAAAGAAACAAATTGAGCTTCTAGGTTCTTATACAAGATTTCCCTCATGAACCTTCATAAACTATTAAACCACTGCCACAATCGTGCAACCAAAGAGGTTAGCAAAATGATCAACTGTTGATGGGTTAATCATATGGCCAGCAGAGCGCTGAAGAATATCATGTTGGTAACCTTTCTTTTTAAATTTACAGACGGTTTTTACGAATATGGAGAATTTAAAATTGTCTTTGTTATCTTCTTAAGTTTATAATTTAAATCTCATCGAGAAAGAAAGAAAACTGTTTATTATATCGAAGGTGGCAGAAAGACAAAAAAGAAGAATATATCAAAGTTTAGACCAAAAGTATCTTACTATACCTTTATCTCTCCCCATTAATGACGAAAAGGCTCACGGAAGACACAATGTCCTAAATGTTTTAAACATTCTAAATGTTACAAATATTGTAAATAAAGGCGATTTTTATTAGGGAAATAATAAACTATTACATCACAAATAACAATAGAAAATAGAAAGAATACTTTTCCTTCTACTTGATGTAACCATTTAGTTATGTAAGATAACATTTCGATTACGTACGAACAATTTATCAGGAAAAGATGGTATAGGTACCAAGATTAAATAAACGAGAGAGTCCGTCTAACAGCTGTAGAAGACACTATAAACAACAACTCAAGTAAAACAAGCGAGTTAACAGACCAACTCAAGGTTGCTGGAATAATTATATTTCATAAAGGAGAAGAAGGAATGGCCTCTTAAAATTTTCTAAACATTTTTACCAACAATTTTGATCGACATATTGACAATCAATTGTTGTTGTTGTTGTTGAATTGAATTTTATTTAACAACGATTAAATTGACCTAAAAGGCTAACCCGCCCAGGATGCTGACAGTTATACTGGCAGATTCGCCGTGATGATAATTTACCTTAGTCACTGAGCTGACCGGTTAGCCAGCATTATATATCAACAGTCTAAGAGTTGTCTGCTGTAGTGTTACAATATAAAATCGGAGAGAGAAGCATAAACCGATACCAAAGTTAATTTTCTGCTTTCTTTTTTATTGTTGGTTTGTGTATTAATTTTCAAGTTTTTTACATGAATATTGATGAGTGTATAGCAATCGGCAGCATTTAACGAACCAATTCACGACATTCTTTAAAAGCTAACACAAATATACAAAAACATATTTCCGATATACTATTCAACAAAACTCAAGCTACGTGTTTAGATTAAAAGATTTACCATAGCTTTGTCCTCAAATTTATTCAGCCTATATGGAAATGACTGTTTACGGAATAGACGCATTTTAATCTTCTGTATCTCCATGCATTTGTCCTGCAGGTCTTGTTTCTTTTTTACAGGAAGAGCAATATCTCCTATTTCTTGGCAGTACTCATGGACCAATGTGACAACCAGTTTGCTGTTATGAAACACTGACGCCTGCTCATAGGCGTTTGTAAAGGTCATCGTATTTCCCTCGTTCAGTGACTTCACGTATGTCAGAGCAAATGCTTCAAAAACTGAAAAGGATGATCAGAAATGCAAAAATAATAATACTGCAATTTACAAGTAAAAAGTTTAATCTGCTAAATGTGATTTAAATTTAAAACAAATTCAATTCAGTGTAGTTATCAGTTTTAATTACCTCCCTTGGTGGTATTATGCTTATTATAAACCATGTAGAATGTCAATCATTGTGAGTGGCAGTATACAGACATACTTGAACTTTCCTTTTTGGGGCATACGGATGGTGTGTATTGAGTTTGTCTCTTGCATAGTTGGTTAGGCGCATTTGCCGCATGTGTATGTCTTTGTAGTTATCTACATTTTAATAGGACAGAACTTGCGGAGAAACCCTACTCGAACAATCAGTGAAAAAATAGGAGAGTCCTCTAACTTAACGTTCTATATCTAAAACAAGTTTGAAAATGTTAAATAGGCATATCAAGAATAACTTCATAAACATGCCTATATTCACTGGAAAGATGTTATAAGGATAAGTACATAACTTTTAATACAATAACTTTAAAAAGGACAACATAAATAATTAAACAAAAACGCGAGGAGTGAGTGTTCATTGGCAAAGATGTTTGCCGTTTCAACCAGGTTCTAAGATGCCTTATGGTTCATACTTGGTCCGTCAGGCTTTCAAACAAACATGTACAAAAATAACAAATTGAAAACTAAATAGCTAATGGCGCTGTCAAACCAAAAGGGTAGGTACTCGATGACCCCTTCTAAGACCAGAAACAACTAGAATAACAATCGATAAAAAAAGGAACTTTGAAAACCACCGAACACGACAAATATGAAAATATTTCAAGCTTGTTTGGATTTAGCCTGTTCATTGGCAATAATGGAAATAAATACAGTCAAACTTGTCTTTAGCAGCCACCCAAGGGAGTAACAAAAGTGGCTGTTGAAGACAGGTGGCTGTTTAAGACAGTAACAAATTATAACAAATTGTCAGTTTAGGTCATATTCAAACTGGCTGTTTAAGACAGGTGGTTGCTATTCGCAGGTGGCTGCTAAGGCAGGTTTCACTGTAGTTCTTTCCACGCCGCCTTGCCACTGGTAAAGCGCAACAATATTTACACCAGTAATCAGTACAATTTTGATCCATCCCAAACGAATGTATGCATATGACGGTGAACAATGAACCTTCAATGCGGTATTTTCAGATTAACACCATTCCATGATCAGCGGCGTATGGTCTACAGATAAAAGAATGAATGTGCCCTAAACGAAATTCAGTGCAACCGAATAGAATAGAATTTCGACAGGGATCTGAGAATAAAAGTCGTGCATATCATAGACAATGCCAAAGGCAAAAATTAAAAACTAAGAGGTATCTCATATGGGTGATTGAAAAACATCACAATCTGATATATCATTAACAAACATAAGTATCGTGCTCACCTACCTTCAACAGAATTATTAATTGATAATAGCACTGATTGAATGTACGGGGATACTTTTTACAGCCACCACACGGCGAAAACAACGCTACTGTGAAAAAGATGAGAAAGGAAGCCACCGAGCATGACGAATATAGAAGCGCTTGACAGTGGCATTAACTACTTTATATGTTTTATGTTTTTGTGTTTTTTACAATAACATTGTTGAGTAGAGTGTGGTTTAAAGTTAAGTCGAAAGGCAACCTGTAAGTGCTAATAGATTTGAAAGCCTGACGGAACAAATCTATAATGCAACTTAGATACGTATCATATCCTCACTAAAATCATTATGCATGAAAGAACAAACCTTGACGAACGCAAATAAACAAATCTTATCAAATCTTTAGAATACATTATTTCAAGACAATCCATTTTAATAGTTAGAAGTTTTAATGATCAGTTTAAAATCGAAATAAATATTACCAAGGCCATCAGCCACATTCTTTGTCACTGCATCGAGTACTTTTGGTTCGCAGTCATATACAAAGCCTTTAAGCGACTCGATGTCAGTTCTAAAGTCTTCTTCCGATTCATCGTCTCTAAGTGTTTCCAGCCTAGTAAGTTTTTTGTTAACTGCTGGTTGGGATATGGCAAAAAATTTTCTTTTCGGGAAAAATTTACGAATACATGCTCGTATCTCGTCATAACCTTCTCTTCCTGGCTGATTCGTGATTTGTAGACGGGATTCAAAAAACTCGTCTGCGCTTTCAAACACGTGCTCACCATCCTTCAGATCTAGAAAGAAATCTCGTAGACACATAATGAAAGTTGGAGTCAATAATCGAAGGTTTTCTTCATTGTCGTCATCAGTGATGTCAGTGTCACCTACTACTCTGATACTTTCGGTCATCTTTGTTATAAATATGACCTTTATTAAGGAAAAAAACATTTCAAACTTTAAAAAATATTCAAAATGTCATCATTAAATATATCAAAACTGCTATCACTTTAAAATATAAAGGATACGAGAGCTTTTCCAAGGAATCATTATTGAATACACCGTTGTGGTTGTATATCATCGTGCTACTGAGTAAAATCGTCAGACACAGTAGTCTGTTGTCGTGATCTGCATCTCCCTAAATAAAAAGTCGATTCGTTTCATATACGTGTATCGCTTTTAAAACATAAAATCCATTTTAAGGCTTTTTTATATAAAAATCAGTTCGTACAAGATAGCTGATCAGCTTATTTCAGCAAGACAACTTGTACTTGTTTGGTGATATGAGAACCTGTTGGGGCAAGTGTGAGATTGGTGCACCCTACAACCTGGTTTAAACCCCCAGTGGCAAATTATTTTGCCACTGACCGTTCCAAGGCGGTAACCCCAGTTTGTTATGTCTTATTTGAATTGGATATACTTATAAACACATGCTCTCTTTTCCTCTCTTCATTTTTGCTGCGTGTGGATGCTGTGTTTTGTGAGTTTGTCCATTCCTGGTCTGCATATTTAATTATTTTTGTACTGATGGCTGATAAAATATGATCAACCAGCATAAATATAATTTCGCTGAAGCTGTAAATGTCTTCTAACGGTTGTTTACATAATACAGAATAATAGATTAACCTCTTCTTCTCAATAATAAAAATTTAGGAGTTTTAATGATCAGTTTAGATTCGAAATCAGGAAATATAAAATAGTTTGAAATATGTTGATGCAACAAATAAATCTTATCAAGAAATCATTTTATCAAATTGATATTGATTATAGTGACAATAAATTTCATAGACACAACAATTTTAAAAACAGGTCGGAATCTATATAAAAAAAAAGTATTTATATTTGACTGATCATGCTGATTGTTTTAATTAAGTTACATTCTGTCAACGAAAATTTGAAGTTTGATTATTGAATGTCAAATATAATAGGTGATATGCTCGCATTTTCTTTTGTTCTTGGAATGACTTTTTAGGTTTTGTAAATTGTATTTTACATAGATATCGTATTATATACATCTAAATATTGGTGAATGTCATTTAAGGAAACGCATGTATTATACAGGAAATACGCTTTGTAGATGGATTTTTTAAACACAGATATTGTTATTAATGTTGAAATATATGAATGTGTATACGAATTCTTATTAAGTGCTCTTTTGTTTGATGGAAACTGTCAAATTTCTATTCTGTTCAGTTCAGCAAATTGTTTTCTCTTTTATCGACAAACCTACTCCTTATCTGGGGACCATATGCCGCTGAACATAAAATGGTATTATTCTGAAAACACCGCAAAAAGATTCCATGTTCACCTCCATATGACGGACATCGTTTGGGATGAATCAAAATTGTACTATTTATTGGTGTAGCCAGGCCTGCAATATTTTCATATTTCGTGTTCGGTGGCTTTCAAAGTTTCCTTTTCATCTATTCAATGATTTCTTAGATACTACGTTATACAGAGCTAATGTTTGACAATTACATGAAGAAACGTTCACTCTTGTGTAATTACAAAACTTCTAATCATCAATCACCTAGATGAGAAATTAAAATTTTGTTGGAAAAGAAAACTTTTTTGGAAATTTTTAGACAAATCTCTAAACATTTCTTCTGACATTATATGAAAACATGAGGCATAATAATTTCCAATATACGTGCAAAACATTTAATCCGTCAATATTTTGATTGTAATCTATTCATCTACTGTTCTTATTACCTTTTGGTCAAATGTGAAATAAGCATATCAGGAATGTCCACATTCAGCAGACATAGCCTCTTCATACAGCCAAAAAGTAGAGATGAAAGGTACTTTTCGACAATAACTCATATAAGTTAGACCATTGTAGACTTCTAAGTATTTTACCTTTTCAGGGTCTGACATTCCCTCGGTATCAAGTAGAAGTAAAACTTCATTTGTGTTCTTTGGGTGCGGTCTGCACCAGGCGCAAATACCTTTTGTTTGAGAGGACACTCTACTGCCTACGGTAAATCCTGCAATGATACCCATTTAAAATGCAAGCTTTATTCAGAGTTTACATTAATTTATTGTTTACATTCTTTTTTACTGTTAAATTCAAATTAAGATTTAACATGCTTTCAGACCATGACTCAACTACCAAGGTCACAAAAATTATTAAAAAGTCAAACAAGGGTACGATATAAAATTATCAATATAAAAAGATGAAATATGCATATCAGGAATGCAACTTTCAGAAAAAACAGCCTCCCCACACAGTTAAGAAGAAAAGAGAGGGAGAGAGCATGGTAAATAAAATGATCAGTTTAAAAAGAAGACATCACAAACAATTAGCAAAACTGAGAACCCGAGGGGTTACAACCTTTGAACGGCCAGTGGCAAATCAAATTTCCAATGGGGGTTTAAACCAGGTTCTAGGGTGCACCAACCTCACACTTGCCCCAACAGGTTCTCATATCACAAAACATAAAGTTACATTGAACAAGATTGAACACTTAAAAGCATTTCATGCAAAAATATTTTAAAATTCGTTAAAGATAATTAATGAGTATACTGCCGAAAATGTGTAGCTTTCTTAAACTGCTTATGTATGACAAAGGAAAAGTTACAACCTTTGAACGGCCAGTGGCAAATCAAATTTCCACTGGGGGTTTAAACCAGGTTCTAGGTGCACCAACCTCACACTTGCCCCAACAGGTTCTCATGCGAAGAGGAGGAGTTTAACAGAAAACAAAAACAACCTTGTATTTTTGAAATTCAATCTTATTAACGCTAAAACTAAATTCATTGAGCGATATTGTTAATGTGGTTGATGAAATGGATTTTGTAACAGAGTAAAAATAATTTTAGTGAAAAAGCAATGCTTTAGTTTTTAATTGAATTTTCTAATTCAAACAAAAATTAGATGTAATGGTTTATAATAAATGATAAATTAAGAGATTGTGTACACGCATGATGTAACAAAAATTGTAATGGGTTGTTTAATCCATCTGATACAATGATCGAAATCAAAAGCAATATTATACAAGTGAAAAATATCTTTCCTTAGTAGCCACATTTAAAAAAATTCTTTAACGGTCAAGAAGTAAAATAGAAAAAAAATTGTATGCTTGATAAATTTTACAAACAACCACGCTTCCTAAGTTATTGCACTAAACTTTTCAAGACAAAACTTCACTTATCAACTTTCATTTACATGAGCGCATTACAAAACTTAATGAAATATCTAGCAATGTCAAAATATATAATTCATTAAAAAAAAAAAAGAAAAAACAGAGTCATAATACAGGTCTTTTTCACATACCTATTTTTTGGTTTGCCAATATATCCATTAAGAAGGACTTTCCGGTTCTGTACAATCCATCTATAGCGTTGATTAGCGCTTCTATCTCGGTGATCACTGTGTGAAGGGTGTCTAGATTCAAAGTTTTCTTGAGTGCCGTTTTAGTGATCCCTATAAGCCTTTCCCAGAAGCCGCCATACCATGGCGCTCTTTTGGGTATGAACTGCCAGTCCACTCCCATGTCGCTGAAAGTAGCTTTTACTGACTCCGACTCAAACAACTTTTTCAGATGGTTTGATGCCGCTTGAAATGTGGTGGCGTTATCAGAAATGACCGTCTTTGGTAACGACTTCCTGCTGGCGAACCTTCGAAATGCATGTATGAAAGCTTCCTCTGATAACTGGTTACAACTTCAAGATGTACTGCTCTGGTATTTGCGCAAGTGAACAAGCATATGTACACCTTTTCTTCTTTTCGGTCGGGTTGCCGGATGTAGAGGACTCCAGTAAATTCGATGCCGGTTACAGTGAAAGGTGGTGCATCTGTTAGTCTTACTGTTGGCAGTGGGGGTGGGTCAGGGGCGTTGTACGGTCTTCCTTGAACTTTGCGACAAGTTGCACATTTCCGGATGACCGACTGGATGTATTGTCTCATAGCTGGAATCCAGTATTTTTGACGTAGTAACGTGGCGGTACTATTTACACCAGAATGTTTGTTGCGATGGTGGGCATCTCGGACGATCAAGCAGGTTAACAGGTGTTTCTTGGGTAGCAGTAACGGAAACTTTGCATCATTCTCAACAGGGGCGTTTTTTATTCTTCCGCCGCAACGGATCAGGCCCTCCGGATCAAGATACAAACTCAACTGTCGAATCAGCGGTTGTGTTTTGCGATGTAGCCTTAACTCTGACATCACTTCCAGGAAAGCCAAGCGCTGGCAGTGGCGTATAATCACTTTCTCTGCTTGCTCGAGATCACGTGCAGTCAGTGGTCCGAATTTCCGGTCATTGCGTTGTTTCTTGCAGTTCAATGCAAATCTCATGATGTAAGCTGTGATTCTCAAATATTTGCTATATCGACTATGTCGACCAAAATCAATGACGGGAACGATAACACTGGTTTCCGTTTTCGTGCCGGAAGTTGACTGCGTCTTCTCTTCCTCGGCTAGCGTCTGAAGTACAAGGCTGCTCCCTTTCCAGGTGGGCCACTTTTTAGGGTAGCATAACCAAGCTGGTCCCTTAAACCAAAGGTCGTTTTGCAAAAACTTGCTTACACCTATGCCTCGTGTTACAAGATCGGCTGGGTTGTCATGTGTAGGACAGTATAGCCAGCTGCTGACGTCAGTGAGTGTGCGGATCTCTGTTACACGATTGATGACAATTCGCTTCAGCGGTTTTGAAGGCAACGCAGCGATATATCGTCCGTCTGTATACTCTATAGATGACTCTTGGAAGTGTTGAAGATCTACATTTGGCTTAGTCTCACTACTTTCGGGCGACTTTATTCCTATGCTTTCTAAATTCCAGAATTTCTCTAAGTCAATGCCTGTTGTTGCAGGGGAGGTAATCACATTGAAACTGCTTATGTGATTATCTTTCTTAACACCCGATACTGGACCGGATAGCAGGTACCCCAGTTTCGATCTTACGGCGGTAGGCCCATTTCCTCGAAAAACGTAGTCCTCTACGATGTCCCAGTAATGATCGGCACCAATGAGTAGCGAAATAATAAAAGTTTCGGTATCACTGACAGGGTGGGCAAGTTTGAGTCCACGCAGATGCGGTAGAGATGCAAGGCCGGGGGTGTTGACGTTGGTTACTGCTCTCGCAATAGTAGGTACTATGAGCACGTTTAATGGTATTTTATGCCTCGTTTCTGTCACAACATAAACAGTACCTTTCTCTAGATGTTGCACGGCGTCTCTAGTACCTCCGAAGGTTGACAGGCTGATTGTTTCTATGCCAGATCTTTGTAATTGTAGTGTGGTCGCTAGTTCTTCTGTAATAAATGACCTGTGTGAACCTTCGTCTAGTAAAATGGCTGCATCTGCGCTGGCGTTATTCGAACAAACAGTCGACATAGCTGTCTTAAGCAGCACTGCATTTGGTTTCTGGTTTGTGATTGAATGAAGTACTGCTGTGCCAGGCTGGTGGACTTCCGGTGCAGATGATACAGACAGCTGCTGTGTGGCATGGCTCTGACATATACTGGTATGATGCTTCTTACTGCATTTCTGGCATCGGCGTCGAGAAGGGCAGCCGGAGACTTGATGCTTTCCCAGGCAGTTGAAACATAACTTCCGGTGTTTCATGACTTCCCTTCTGGATGCAGCGTCAGCGTATCTCTGACAGTCTATCGCGGAATGCGGCATATCACAAAATGCACACTTAATTTCGGGTCGTTGGTTTTGTGTCGTGTTATGCGTATGCCGTGGTTGATTCCTGGCCTTGGTTCTACTTCCGGTGAAGAAAGATGCGGTCATATGATGGTCCGATCTAAATTCGCCCACACCCTCGCCCGCTTCTAATATGTCTATCTCACGACCTATAGCCTTTCTTAAATCATTCAACTGCCAACTGTTGTTTCCATTACAACGAGCCAAACTACGCCTAATATCTGTCGGAAGTTTATCTAATATTGTAGGTACTAATAGGCTACCGTATGTGTCTTGGTACTGTCCTATAGACTCCAAACCTCGGATGTAGGTCTCCATCTTGTCATAGAAATGGCGTAGGCTATGCAAGGAACTAGTGGGTGGGGAAATTTGCAGTAGAGCCTGCATAGTTGCGAGAATTATTTTATGCTGTTGGCCATATCTAGATTTCAACAGTTCTAGAGCTCGGGCATAGTTTGCATTTGTAAGAGCAAAACCATCTATTGTTCTAGCAGCATCTGAAACAAGTTGGGCTTTTAAGTAGCTGAACTTCTGCACTTCGGTTAAATTAATGTTAAGGTGGACAGTGGCTTCAAAAGAGTCCCAGAACGTTTGCCACTCGAGTATATTGCCATCAAACGTAGGCAGTGTAAGTTTCGGTAATCTGTGGAATTGTGAGGACTGGACACTGTTAAAAGAAAGATTACTTACAGTCTGTGCGTTGAAATTCATACCGACTCCGCAGTGCTGGGTCTCTTCCGGCGAGGTGGGGATACATGTATCGCTTACTTGTAGCGATCGGTCCTCGATTTGCTCGGATCTCCTTTCCAGTAAGGCCGGTTGAGTAGGGGTCTCGGTACATCGCTGGTTTCGGTACGCGTTGAGACGACGGAGCTGAATTTCCAAGTCTAAAAACAGAAAATTTACTTTATTAAGATTTAAATAGTCTCTTTCATCATTTATTTTAGTAACTTTGAAAGCCACTAACAACGACAAATATGAAAATATTGCTGGTTTGATTGTGCCTATTCATGGACAGTAATCGAAAAACATACTTCGTATTACTTCCCGTGGCGCATAATCCCGGGTTGAGCGCATATCAATACAGTACAATTTAGATCCATCTCAAACGATGATATGCTTATGCTGGTAAGCGTGGAATCTTCAATTGGGTATTTTAATATTAATATCATTCCATGTTCAGGGGCGTATTGTCCCAAGATAAAAGAATGTGTTTTCCGTTAACGAGAAAAACAATGAGCGGAACTGAACGGAATAGAAATTTGACAGGGGATCGGAAAATACATATCCTGCGTATCAATTAGTTTTGAAAATAACATACCTCTGTTCAACGGTTAAGGTCTGAAATAAGAAGAATTGATAAGAGCATCTATGTTACTGTCATAATATTAGTAAAGTCTGTTAAAATGTAAAGATCTGGAATGTCACTGTTTTAATTTCCTGTCATATAGTTGATATTTGAAACGGCATGCCTGTTAAAAGAAAAGAATAAATGAACTCGGATAAAAGGTTAAGCATACAGGTTATCTTTTGGCTGTCAGTGTGCATTCAAGCATTAGCACTTGAAATGAACTCGGCGCGGGGTTAAGCATACATCGTCCAGGCAACATTGCGTCATAATTATCTTACTATTTTAACTTAATATATCACTCTTTGACAACATTTTAGGCATATACTTTAGGCCCTTTGAAAATATTACGGAACCCACCTGCTTGTAGTTGCAAATTACACAGCGACGGTCCACACCTAACTTCCTCGTCCTTCTCCCCAACCACAGAAACAAATCTGAAAAATGAGATTTTTGTCCAAACCTGCATTCTCTCCTCTACCTTAGAAATGATAACATTTAAAAAGATCTCACCAGATGAATAAAAAAAATATAAGAAAGGTGCTGGCATGCAATCTTGAATTTTCGACTTTCAGCTGTGAATAAATCTGTTACAAATTTACAATATACGAAACCAGTCTAATTTTAGGGGATGTTAATCTGTTACATATTTTCATCAGCCAAATGGACAAGGTTTTGCCCTTTTTTAGCAAACAGCAAATATACATGTATATCGTATTGTTGAAGATTTTGACCTACTGCTATATTATAGAACTGGTTCTAGGGTAGCCGTATACTTCTACCATACCACCCAGTGTTAACGACCGGATCGTCTGACCGCGGATGTTATTACGGATGTTATTGTCGAGCCTGTCCGACTTTGCTTTCTTAGGTTCGGTGCGGTGCGGTACAGCACGCAGTACCCCTAAAACCTGTAACCGTACCGGATATGCGTTGGATTAATGGCTGCTGCGTACCATTTCCCTCATTCCATAATATAGTAGGAGAAGATGAAATGTTCAACATTGCGATGTAGGGAATTTTTTTGCTAAAACCTCGTTCTTATGGAGGCGATCAAACTGTTTCGCATACAACTAAATGGCGTGAATACAAACATTATTGAAGATCTGCTTGGTACATTTAAAATTTTTAATCTTTTAAATAATTCTTATAAACTTATAAAGCCTCAGGTTGGGGCCATTTGAAGTCCAGGGAAATGTTTGAATAATTTCCTCAAACCAGGATACTTAAATGTTAAATATCAGGTCTGAGATAAATGTAGAAGAAATTGAGGAGAAAATAGATGGTAATGATGTAAAATTTTGTAAATATACGCAAACAGTTCGTACAACGATTCAAATTCAATCCATAAGTTATTCAATTTATCGTAAGTCCTTACTGAAAAGAACTGATTCTTTTCAGTATCAAATGGAGACAGGTTTGAGAAATGTTTAACAATTAATTGTAAAAAACGAAATAGAATCAAAGTCTTAAAACACATTGAATTTGAGACTATTTCGCATTATAACATTCGTTCAGATATTTTTTATCTTTTTATGTGTGTCCTCTTTGGCGAGGTTTACAATTATTAATAGAATGTAAACACAGTTTAAGGCAAATTTATGCGTTAAAAGTACTATTTGCCTATTTATATCACATCTCCTCGATAGCACAGTGATTTACGCGGCTGGCTAGAATTGGCCTACCAATTTTTCGACACGGGTTCGATTTACACTTACACACGGCTTTTAGAGATATACTTTAGATTTATATTTGTTTTGTTTGTTTAATTGCAGTTATTTTAAAGTATTGTATGTATTTGGTATGGCATGCGATTAGCACAATAATTACTTAAACTATAGGTTTAACTGTTCAACCCATAGTTTAACAGACTTAAACCGAGGGTTTAAGAGTCTTAATCCTATAGTTTCAACTTTTCGGAATTAAAACTATAGTTTAAGACCTTAAACTATATGTTTAACAGCTAAACCCTATGTTTAACAGTTAAACCCTATGTTTAAGACTCTTCAAGCTATAGATTAAACTTTATTTCTCTTAAACATAAAGATTAAGGTCTTAAACTATAGGTTTAACTGTTAAACCCGTAGTTTAAGACTTCATTTCACTGTTTTCTCTTAAACCTATAGATTAAGACTTTAAACCATTGGTTTCAACTTTTTTACTTAATCCCATAGATTAAAGTTTCATTTTTCGTGTTTTTGTCTTAAAACTATATGATTAAGAGATTTAAATTCTTAAACTCGTAGATAGAAGTCTTAACTATGGGTTTAAGCGCCGTTTGCACATTAATTACTTAAACTATATGTTTAACAGTTAAACCCTAGGTTTAACAGCGGACCAATAGAAACTATATTATTAAGCCGTTCAACCAATGAAATCGCTCGTGGTATTTCACACGTGATTAGCGTTGTTGATAAGGTAAATATGTCGTCTGCTTATAAGAAAAACTTGAGTTTCAAAATTTAATGATTATGATATTATTTCATTGTGTTATGTATTTGTAATAAACTGTTGAAGTTTCAACTTGATATCTGCACTAAAACTCGATTTATAAAGGTTCAAAGAGGCCAGCCCATATATTAAAAAAACTCAAATTTTCCGATTAATTTCTGTAAAATTCCTTGTTTTTAGACATGTTTTTCAATTTTTATATTAAAATCAACTATTTATAATAGAAGAAACTTGTTGAGTCTGATTTTCAACACAAACACGTACTAATGCTATCCGTTGTATATAGATGGGATCCCAAAGGCAACTCAATTGTGTAAAAGTGAATAACGAATAGGATCCGGTGCCCAAAATTAAGATTTTTTCTATTCAAACACAAGATTTTTGTCAAATAGTTCTTTAAAACGTAAAACCTAATCAAACTTAGCCGATTTCAAGCACCGAAATCAAGTTTTGTCGACTTCGACATTTTCGAGGTTTGAATCTTATAGGTTGAACCAAGGTAAATCCAATTCCCATAGACCTCAATGTTAAATTCTCAATATTCAATGTACATTTTACATGATTTCTGTCATCTTAATTTCTAGACAACCATATATGACTGTGAAGATCTACATTTCATCTATTCAAAAACACACAGGAAATAGGGGGTTAAATTACTTGTAAGAAAATTACTGATCTCTAACCGAACAGACCCTATTTTAAACGCGGTATCGCAAATACGGTGCCAAAATATACATCCGCTCTTCCGGAACTAGTACGCCTCTACCAAACGAGATATAGGCATGAAATTGCTTTCATTTATTTTCCTGACATGTTATTCCTGCAAACAAGTCAGAAACAGGCCGATTTCTAACAGTTAAGAGGCCCCCAGATGATGAGAAAAAAATAGCATATATTAAAACGGACTTCATTCAAATGGACCACGGAGGAATACTGAGTTATTTACCTTAATACAACCTTATGGTTAAATACTGGAGGTAAACGGCCATTTGCAAAATAATAATTATTAAGTAATAATAGCCTTAAACGGCGTAGTGAATAAGACAGAATTATTTTTATATAAATTGACCTGTATATACTTATTTTATTTATGGACTAAAACTGGATCTGTAGTTTTGGATTTTGGACAGTATTTCATAGAAAGTTAAAGGAAAGCTAAGATACCCTACCTATCCGAATATGGACAGTTTTGCAGTTTTCTCATTCGTATTCACAAGCAGAAGGAAAGCTTACACGCATTTTATCTTTTTGTTGTTGTTTTATTGTTGTTGTTGTTTTTTTTGGTTGGAGACGATGGGACCTACCACCATGAGCAAATAACCATGTAGTAAGCCCCGAATTGGCAGATTTCATCTGGTTGGGCAGTACTGGCTCTGCAAGTTTGTCGCGTCATAAAATATAATATTGACGGATAGATTGGATACACAAAATGATTTGACGTGAATAAAAATCATAATTATGCACTGCCGACGTCCGATCAAATAATTTTTATCAAGGTTAGCATTCTCAAATATATTTACTGTACACGTCGTGCAAACAGCATCGTCATTTACAATAACGAAATAAAACAACGTTGATGTAATATTATCCTGTTCAACAAACATCAGGGATCGACATAAAAACGCATAGTGACCAAAACACAGGAAGTATACGTGTTAATTTTCTTGCAACACAAAAAATGGATCCATAATCGCGACATTGTTAAATCCCATTGATTAAAGTTTCATTTTACGTATTTTTGTCTTAAAACTAAATAATTAAGAAATTTAAATACTTAAACCCGTAGATAGAAGTCTTAAAGTATGGGTTTAAGTGCCGTTTGCACATTAATTACTTAAACTATATGTTTAACACTTAAACCCTAGGTTTAACAGCGAACCAATAGAAACTATAGTATTAAGCCGTTTAACCAATGAAATCGCACATGATGTTTCACACGTGATTAGCGTTGTCGATAAGGTAAATTGTCGTCTGCTTATGGTTAAATACTGGAGGTAAACGGCCATTTGCAAAATAATGATTATATGGCGTTGTTGTTAAGACAGAATTATTTTTATTTATAAATTAACATGTATATACTTGATTTCTTTAGGCAATAAAATTGGAACTGTAGTATTTGATTTTGGACAGGATTTCTTAGAAAGATACAGGAAAGCTAAGACACTCTTCGTATCCGAATATGGACAGTTTTGCAGTTTTCTTTATTCGTATTCAAAGCAGAAGGAAAGGCTATGCGCATTTTATCTTTTTTTTTTTTTTTTTTTTTTTTGATCGGAGACATTGGGACTCACCATGAGCAAATAACCATGTAGTAAGCCCCGAAGATTTCTTCTGGTTGGGGCAGTACTGGCTCAGTAAGTTTGTCGCGGCATAAAAATATAATATAGATGGATAGACTGGATACACAAAATGATTTGACGTGATTATGATATTTCACTTCTTTGGACTTGAAAAAATCATACTTATGCACTGCCGACGTCCGATCAAATAAATTTTACCAAGTTAAAAATTCTCTTTGATATTTTAACACATCGTGCAAACGTCGTCATTTACAATAAAGAAATTTAATATTATCCTGTTCAACAAACATCAGGGATCGACATAAAACGCGCAGTGTCCAAAACACAGGGAGTATATGTGTTGATCATACTGCAAAAACTACCTCACCGGGTTATCCGATCAACGAATTTTTCGCTATATAGAACAAAGAAGGCAGTAACATTCATGTGCATAACTTTTCTCCTGCTCATCTCAATTCTTAGGTGCAAACAGTTTCATAAAATTTAATCTTTGCTTTATATTTATATATTTATTTCATATAAAATTTCAAATATTGCGATAGTCTGTTTTTAGGCTATAGTTAACCATCTCAGCCTCCTATATATTCTATTGAAAATCGTTCAAAATCGGCGATCTGTCCGTTTTTAGTGAATTAATTATACTATTTCTATTGAAATAAAAGCTTAGGTGCAAACGAATAAAAAAACAAGACAAATTTATCTTTCAACTGATATATGTTTTTCTTTGTAAAACTTATGATGCGATAGTCTGTTTTGGGGGTGAAGTTAGAATATTTTTTTAATTTGAAAAAAGGACCCGATACATATTGCGCTGAATCGAAAATCGTTCCCGGGGTTAACCTTATTTCGCGGTTGAATGGAGACGGTTTAACAATGTGCCATTTCAGCATTTAAATAAAACTATTTTACTCCAGCTGTAAAATGAAATAATTTTAGTGGGTTATAGAGATTAGACCTAATGAATGCTTTGTGTTTTATGTTCAATATTATTATTTGTTGTTGTTTGTTTTATTATAATTTTTTGTCTGGTGAAAGTCAAGGGGTGTATTTGATAAATTTCGAAAATTTAAAATTATTATTGTTGCTGTTGTAATATTCATAAAAATAGAATTTACATTTTAAGGCACCGAAGCTTAAACGTGTCCAACCAGAAACGAAACAAATTCTGATTTTATTAAAGTCGTCTATATGCATTTATCTTTCGGAGGTTGCGTATTTTTGTCCTTAAAAAGTTTAAGATTTCACACCTGATTGAAGTAAAGGCAAACGGAGAATATCTCTCAGGTGTTTTTTGATATCATTGAAAGATTCGAATCCACATTTTTACACGTGTCCACAGTTGCCCACCTGTCATCTGGTAGCTAACACAAATTCGGATTATGGATTCTTCTCAGCGAAAACAACAACAACAACAACAAATTGTCTTAAGATTAAGCTAAATAATCTAAACAAATGTATAAGACCGAATTTCAGAGAATTTGCGTTACCTTACAAGATAGTTAATTTTAATTCAGTTACAAAGTACCGGTATTCTCGAAATTATCGAGTCAAAACAGTAAATTTACAGAATTAAAATCAGCACTAATTCATATAATTATAATATTCTGACTTTAATATGACATAATTAAATTAATCAGTTTGAACGCCGTTTTGCATTATTTCTTTAACGGATTTATAAACTTAACAGTCTTTTCATTTTACAACAACTATTTACATTTCTGTATTATTTTGATTGGTTTTAAAACAAAGAATCTGCCCTTAGGTGTTAACTATACGTTGACTGGTGTTTTATTGCACGATTGTAGTTTAATTGTCGACATCCGGATTAAGTGCCCCATCAAGCAGGAAACAAGTACATACACTGACCATCCACTTTGATTTGTTTTACCTCTCTGGTAAAAAACAACAACAACATGAGACAGGTACAAAACAGAACAAAAGTTATGCACTTTTAATAATGCAGAAGGCATTTTACATTAAGGAAAAATGTTATTATTTGAGAATCCATTATCGACTTAAATTGTGGAATTTTTTAGTTTAAATGTTAAGACTGTGGAAATAAAACCGTAAAAAGTCTTATTTAATGATCAACGTAGCACGCTGTATATTCTGCAATTCTTTTACTAAATTACTAACATCCGATATTACCTATTTGGATTTCATTTTTTTAAATAATAATTTCGCAAAATCTTGGAGTGTGTATTACCTATATTCTAAACGATATCGCGTATTTACATGCTTTTATTTCCACAGGTTTAATTTATGATTGATAAACTTTGTATCAAAAGTTTATCAATAAACTTTTGATATTACAGATTAATTATAGTATTGTTATATGAATATGGATTTAATAAGTTAAAACCAAACTCAGGAAAAAAGAGAAACTGCTGGAGTATACTGTTGAGTTTCTTTGAACACAAAAAAGGATCCATAATCGCTTCATCAACTTGGTTTCTCCTTGTCCGTGGCATTCCTTTCAATGCCCTTGCGAGTTTTAAACGAAATTATCCGTGAGGAAAATGTAACATACTCTCTAGACCTGTCAAAGTCAACTGTCACTTAGATAACAAAGCAAAAATATGAATCACATCCTCTCCAAGATTTTAAAACCCTCGATATGTTATACATACGGCTACTTCCGCTTAAATAACAACAACAACTTCTCACGTGATTACAAACTCGAAAAATGATTGGATACCTCTTAAACCATAGGTTTAACAGTTAAACCCGTAGTTTAAAGTCTTAACTATATAGTTAACAGATTTTGAGGATTATTGTGCTTATTAAACTTCAAAGTATATGATTAACTGTTAAACTATGGGTTTAAGAGTTCAATCTATAGGTTTAAAGAAAATTCACTTAAAACTATGTATTTAAGTCTCTTAATACCATAGTTTAATGTAATTTTGTCGAAAATCTCTTAAACCTATAGATTAAAGTCTTAAACTATAGGATTAACACTTAAACATAGGGTTTAAGCTGATAAACCTGTAGTTTAAGTAACATTCTGCACAATTTTCTCTTAAACCCATAGTTTCAACTCTTAAACTATATGTTTAACAGTTAAACCCTGGGTTTAAGTCTGTTAAACTATGGGTTTAACAGTTAAACCTATAGTTTAAGTAATTATTGTGCTAACCGCATGCCATAATTTGGCTTCAATTTATTCTATCGCGGAAATAATTATTGTGTAAAAAGTAAAATAAAATATTTAAAAATATCATGGACGTACAACCAATAACAGCGTTGCTACCATTGCATTTCAAAGTATTTTATTGACTGCTTCTAATACCACTCGGCTTACGAGACAAGTGTTTTGAGCGTTAAGCTATGTATTAAACAACGATCAAGTATATTTATTTATTGTTTACAGGTAACGTATAATGTAAACACGTCCATATAAACATTGCCAAATTAATTTGTCCATAAATAGTTTCTATAGTTGAATATTGACTGTATAGCTAAACAGTTTTTGCTAATCTAATTATCGTTCGGTAAAATGGTTTTATCCTTGATCTCATTGCAATGAGCATTGTAAGAAAAGGCATTGAACCATCGAATTTAAACATACAAAATTTCATATATCTATTTTTATAATTAAAGGATGTTTTATGTGACTGTTAAGTCATCAGTAGGTGATCACTGATACAGATCACACCATCTGGATGAAAACAATATTGTTAGTTATCTAATAATACCTAAAATAAACTTGACAACAAGATCAGAAACGTCAAGAGAGGATGGCTCACATCCACATAGATGTGTCTATGAAAACAAATATAGACTGGTATTCTGTAATTTATTTTAAACATTTTGTCGTGGGGACATTATTTTTGTAATCAGAAAACACAGTTGTATAAAGTTATATGACGCTTATAATAACTAAGACGTACTATTTCACTTGTTATTTTACCTAATTAAACCTAAATGAGCATTTTCAGAATAAGCCTTTGTTAATAAACACACACATTTTGACATTGCATTTTTGATATTATAACCGTTATTGTAAGTAAACTTAAATGAAAATTTTGTTTGGACATCTTGTAGTTTTTAATCGAAAGAAACTGCTAAATTTAATAATAATGTATATTTCAATTCGGAACTTAATTCCGAGCGTCAGTCAATTTAGACTGCATGATACCGGACTTTACCTGGCAATCATTTGGTGCAAGAGTTTTAGCGACATCTTCATAATATTCGTCGGAGCCAAGATCAAAGTCATATATCAGTTCTTGTATTTCGTCCTGAAATGATTTGATGCTCTTCGCAGACGTTGCCATCCTGCAACGTTGACGAGCTACAAAAAAGTAAAAACAAATGGCTGATCATCAATTGTCACATTGATCCGCCCACACAGCCAAATGGGGGCCTACCGATATCCAGAGTTACCTCCCATTGAGAGTAGCTTCCCTTGCTGATTGGGTAGTTCCGGTTTAGAAGCGGTAATAAAGCGTAGCGTTAAAAGTGTAGATAAAAAGTTTCAAAGTGCTTTTGAAGTTAAAATGCATTGTCAAATTAACAAAAAAAAGTGAAACAGGCATATAAGGAATAACCATCATCTTTGTAAAGTGATTTTAAGTTAATAACTAAATGCATCTTTACCTATTTACGTAACTGCACGTATCCTTTATGAAAAATTATTTATTGGCTGGCATCGAAATTTATGTTTTTAAAACGTTCACTTAAGTATTCAGCCAATCACCGTTAAGTCATGCAAGCAATACTTATTAAGAAAAGGGCCTGGTGTTTTATGATCATGTTACGTAATCTAATTAGCAAGACTGTGTTTTACCAGCTGGAGGTGTGATAAAGGCCTTTTGTAGTTGTAGATTTGTAAGAGGTCGAAAACGTTGCTTGTTGGGGGTAAAAGTGTTGTTTTAGGAAAGTGACTTGAGATTAAATATTCTAAGTAATTGTCACACTGTTGTTTGAGACCCTTTCACTTTCTTTCAAACTTTTATTTACATGCCAAGTTTCTTAATACAAAGAACAACAATAGCAAAAAACATGAAATACATACAATATGTTAATCAATGACGACAATATAATTGGAAACGACGATTCAACATATATTACATAATATGTATAGTTGTAACGAAATTATTATGATTAAACAGCAACAGTTTATACAAATAATATACTGATTTAGATTATTACAGTAGTAGCGTGTATGGAAAAGAACATGCATATAATAGTTTATTATGAAAATAGTAGTTGTACAGTTAGATAATTTTATGATATTTTGCTATCCTTGAAATACAGTTTGTCATGAGTTTATGGTTTTTCTAATGATGTCCATGAATAAACTTAGTTTCTTTAATTCAAATCTATTTTCCGTATTTAAAAGGTCTTTAAGTTTCTGTATACTCGGTCTCCTACAATAGAAGGGTTTGACATATTTTTTTCTTAAGGTATTAAAGTGATTACACTGTAAAATATAATGAAATTCATCGCCTAAATCTCCACAATAACTAATGAAATTCATCGCCTAAATCTCCACAATAACTACATGTTCTTTCGTTAAGAGGAATACCTCTCCATCTTCCCAGTTCAATGGGCAAATGATGATTTCTTGTAAAAAATGCCATCATTGATTTACTGAGATAACTGGGTAAGACTGATATATATTTACTTTGTTTGAAATCTGATTTATACGTTTTATATAAAGTATTTGAACTACGATTTATTTCAGACATCCAACTTTGAATAAAACTATCTTGTAATTTTCTGTGAATACTTTTTGTAAGCCATTTCCTGTTTAAAAAACTTTGACTATACCAAACTCCTGAATATCCATGTGAACACAAAATTGTTTTAACATTATTAATCCATTCTGATTTAACTTTGTTTTTCATATGAAGATTGAAGATATATTCGTAAACATTGTGTGCTAATTTTGTATTAGTTTCCTCTGAATTTTCAGCAATTTTTGTCCAATAAGATATCACTCTTTTCGTAATTTCTATATTAATTGGCATTACACCTAACTCGCCATAAATCATATGAGATGGTGTTGACTTCTTTAACCCAAAAATGTATTTATAAAATATCAATATTTCCAAACCCCCAGATTTCACATCCGTATAATAAAATTGGCTTTATTGTTATTTCGAAAAGATCTATTTGAATATCGTATGGCAACGAGAGATTGTTTATCTTTCTGAGAAGAGAAAACATGGCTTTGTTGGCTTGCTCTGCTAAATGTTTTTTCGTTTTTGTGAAAGAACCTGTTCTAGAAAAGTAAACACCTAAATATTTGTACTCTGTAATTGTTTCAATATTTTCTGTGCCTATTTTGAAGTTTCTGCTTTGGGATATTCTCCCTTTACTAAAAATAATAATTTTTGTTTTGTCAACATTTACTGTTAATTTCCAAATATCACAATAATCTTTAAAAGAATTGAGTGCGTTCTGCATATCAGTCTCATTATCGCTAAAAATAACAGTATCGTCTGCATACAACAATATCAAAAGTTTAAGATACATATGTGCATTATCAACAATTTCATGTTTTTCTATACCATTAATATTTCTGTTCCTTAAGTGATCTTCAAGGTCATTTAAGTATATGCTAAATAAAAAGGGAGATAAATTCTCACCTTGTCTCACACCGTTTACACAGTTAAAAAATGGGGTACTACCCTCAATTGTTTGAATTTTCGATTTTATATTATTATACATGCTTTTAATAATATTGAAACATTTTCCGTTTATATTTTCATTTAACAATTTTTTCCATAATCCGATCCTCCAAATTGAGTCAAAACATTGTTTAAAATCAACAAAGCAGCAGAATAGTTTTTTCTTGTCAAAATGCACAATGTCTATTAAACTTTTTAAAATAAATAAATTGTCAACGGTTGAATGGTTTTTCCTACATCCCGATTGATTTTGTGAAATAAGATTAATCCGCTCCGCCCACGCTGTAAGTCTGTTGTTTAAAATACTTGTAAATAATTTTCCAAAACAACTAAGTAATGAAATTGGTCTGTAGTTTTCAGGCAGTTTGGGATCCCCTTTGTTTTTATATATTGGTTTAATGATGCCTATTGTCCAACATTCAGGTACGATGCCTTCATTAAATATAATGTTAAACAATTTCTTGTAAACAGGTAACATATAATGTAAAGTCGCTTTATTTTTCTCGTTTACTATATTATCACAACCTGGCGATTTGTTATTTTTAAGAGCATTTGCCGCTTTTATAATTTCTTGTTCGCTTATTTCTTTGTTAATTTCATCGTTTTCCATGTTATTTAAAATTAAATTTAAGTCATCCGTTTCGGTTTCATTTACTTGTGTTTCATTAACGTTTTTAAAGAATGTGTAAATGTCATCGAGATTTGCGCTATATGTCGATTTACTAGAATCAGTGTTAATTATCTTCCAATATTGTCTTGGATCTGCATGCTTTAGATTTCGAAGTTTATTTACTCGACTTAAATTAAAGTTTTTATTTGAGATACGCAGCGTTTCTTTGTATTGTTTGCTTACTTCCTTTAATCGTTCTTTGTTATATTCCGTTTTGTATTTGTTATATAATTTGCGTGTTTTATGGTATATGTTTCTCATTTGATGACAATCTTTATTAAACCATGCGCGTTTTTTATTACGGTTTGGCTTATGGTTCGTCCGAAGCACCATACCAAAAGTTTCTTTAGAATTTTCGGAGAACAAATTACCAATGTCGGTTAGTATATCGTCAATAGTAGACTGTGTAAAAACTCTTTCTTCAGTAATTCTATCTAATTTCGATTCGATTTCAACCAAACGTAGAATGTCAAAATTTTCGATAAATAATTCCTTTTTATCCGGATCCCATATTTTTATGCTTGATAACTTTTCAGAATTTTGTCGCGTGGTATTTTTGTTAAACTTGCTTTTCAGTGTTAACGATATTGGACAATGGACGTCTGAGTAAAGATCACAGAAATCATGAACGCAAAAATCTGTGACATTTTTAAAAACTGCGGAACTTGAAACAAAATAGTCTACAGTGCTAACGTTTCTACATGTAGGTTTTGATTTTTCAAAATCCGGTCCGATTCTTCCATTCAAGAAATATAACAGATTATTTTTTAACAAATCAATTAATTGTTGACCGTAGTTATTAACTACATTATCGGTAGTACGGCGTACAACTGGGACATTACAAATATTAAACTCGCTTAAACTGTCAACCATTTCGTCCTGGACGTATTGAAGATTGTACATATCAGATAAAAAAGTGTCAACATCAACAAAATCAGCTAAATTACCACATCTAGCATTGTAATCTCCAAACAATAAAATATCACTGCAATTAGAACAATATCTATATAATTCATTTTGTATTTCGAAAAAAGGTTCCGGGTGTGCATATTTTGAACCTGACGGTGGTAGACATTCATTATTTGACATTTGCAACTTAAAGTGCTCCGATCTGAATTTAATAAAATAGCATTCGGGAAAGTTTTACCCAAACATATATAAACTTTATTAAATTAATTAAAATTGATTGTAAAACTAAATGAAATAAAAAAAAATTGAAATAAAGAGAAAAACGTGAAAACATTACGAAACCATGTTTGAATATATTCTAAATTGTATAAGAATAAGAAACTTTTGGAGAATAAATAGCAGTATATTGAAAAATACGTTAATACGAACATGCCACAAATCTATGAACCGAATGGTGTGAATTTAATTTGTAGGAAAAGGTTCAGTTATTAAAATAATCTTAGACTATTAAATTCCTGGCCAAAAATGTTGCAGAGATAACTCTGTATATCGGTAGGACCCCATTGTACATGTATAGAGGAAACAGCGAATAAGTAAAAAAATATCGATTTAAAAACAGACACCACTCTCCACTTATCTAGGGAGCGAAACTGAAATCCTCCAATCAGATTAAGGGAATCCCTGAAATTACAAATGAACTCAGTGAAGTTTCCAGTTAAACTGTCAGGATTTCCGAGAATCGGCCTTATTGAAATCCAGTATGAAATCCAAGCGGACAAAAGCATGAAATTCAAAGCAATTATTGAATAAATTGGTAGATTTCAGGACAATACAATTAGAATTCGATAGATATATAATTTTAAGTAAATCTTCAAAGATTTTGATTTTTTTTTATAAAAATCATGTATCTTAACTTGAAAGTCGTGTTTTATTTAAAAGTCACAATCCAGTCTGTTGATTTTAGGATTTCTCCAGAATGTCAAGTTAGTCTAATTATAATATAAAGGTTCATTAGAATAGTAAAAAGGGCCATACCCCAAGGCGAAACAGATACAGCAGCAACGCATAGCCAACCATGCAAGAGACAAACACAGCACATACCATCCGTATCCCCCAACTGTTCACGTATGCCCATATACAGTCACCCACTAAATGATTGACATTCTGTCAGTTTGAAATATAATAATATTACTATCAAGTATCTTAAACTGATATCTACATCGAAGAGAAGTACAAGAACGATATTTTGCGTAAGAACAGCATTAATATGAACAAGTTTATGTTACATGATTAACGATATTACAATATAAATATACACTAGGTCTTTTTCTTCCGGGTTATTGGAGACAATATTCATGATATTGATCGTTTAGTATTACAATTTCTAAATGGCTCAAGCAACTGCGCAAACAGCAAAAGAAATGTTAAGTTTCGTTTTTAAAACAGAATGTAAATACTTTATAACCACAATAGTTCTGTAATATTTATCTGGTCAGTTTTCGAATATAATAAATTTGTTTTCACTTTAAGTATAAATTACATAGAATCATCAGTTTCGATTTCAAAAGTCTGACTTGATAATTATAAGATTAAATTTAATTTCCAATGTTATCCAGTTAGTTTTGAAACCAGTTGAAAGCGCCGTTCAAAATCAAAATTCAATCTCGATGAAAAGAAACAATAAAAAATACAACGAATAAACCAACCTGGCTACAAAAAATCTTCTCTTGACAACGGTTGTTACATATACACGTACAGCTATGCATGAAATAAAGTAATGACGTGGTACATTTGTAATATGGCGGCCAAGTTTTTCAGCAGTGCGGAAATATTTTAAATACCGGACTTGAAGGCTTATAGAATATATTCTATCTGAGATTTGGAAAAGTGAGAAAAAATTACATGTATGGAGTCTGCATCAAAAGAATATTATGTGACTTTCGCTGTTGACACAGAGAAGATGTTTCATCCAATTGATGGTTGCGACAATTGAGATAAGTTAAATGTTGAAATCGGTCGAAAAATAGAAATAGATTGGAACAGTCTTTAAATATGTCATACTAATCTACAATCCCTACCGTCACATCATTCATAGATTCATTAAATGAAAAACTCTCATCCATAGTGAATAGGTTAGAAGATTAATATCAAAAATGTAAGTGACATTCTCTCGGTGACATTACAGCAATCGTTATGTTTCAGTTGATAACTATTCTAACTGGAAACTTGTTGTGAACACACAAATTAAAAAAAAGTATGAGTTTTAAAATAAATGAGTATTACCTCGAGATCTTTATTTTAGTAAAAATGTTTAGTTGTCTAAAAGCTAGTCATTAGCATAACCGTTTAGCAAAAAGAGGCATTGAAGTTTAAACTTTAAGCCACCTTGAAATAAAAGCTTTTGAATTTTATTGGACGTCAATCAAAAATATTAGTTTACTTAAATGGATTTCCTTTTATGAAGGAGCTGTGTTCAAGCTGGTGATAAATCTAATCATGTTGCAAACAAATTAATAATTTACCAAAATTTGTCTAACACTAGTTTGTGAAAGTATTAAATAGCAGCGATTATCAATTATAAATACATTCCAAAAGCTAAGTATATGTCAAACAGCAAAAGTTTGTCACTGCCTCTGTATAGGGAGAAAAATATGGCAGAAACTCGCTGATAGAATTGCCTTTTCTGATCTAGCACAATTTCCTTTGAATGTTGGTATTTATTTATAATCTCCGCCGAGTACTATATGTGCTCCTTTTCGCAACACTTTCTTGTTTCTATATTTTCAATCATGTAAAATTCAATGTACGCCAGTGCTTAATAATTATGTCGCCAATACCATTAATTAAGTTGTTTAACAATTTCTTTTTTAAGAGAAATTCATATCAAATTATGGCATTTTTTATTTTTAAGTATTAACTACACAATAAAACTCAGAAGATTAATAATAGTTTGTTTGTAAATAGTCTGTTTAGGTACCAAAAATGTTCCGTGTGCTTGGCTCACTTTTACTGTCTTGTAAAAAAATGACTCGGGTAAAAATCAAATAACGTGTGAGGAAATTATTTGATGATATAGCTTGGACCGACTCTAACTGCTTAATCTTTTTGGTTATTTTGATGCTTTGTGTTTAATTAGCATGTTTGAACGGTAAAGTCCGAGGACTTCCGTGGGAAGGTATAAATGCAATTACCGTTCATTGATACAGATACAAAAAAATACATGATACAGGGCAGTCTGTTCCTGAGTGTCGATGTGTTCACATCATTGAATTTCGATTCAATATTTTGGTCTGCATTATAGGTCCAGTATAGTACAGCTCTGTACTACCCAGCACGCAAGCCCAAATGGGTCCCATATGGGCTGTATCTGGGCAATATGGGACATATTGACCGGGTTGTTTCAACGTTTATGGTGTGAATAGTATTGGTTGAAGCTAGGGATGATAAGGTTTTTAGACAGTGGCTTCAGACAATTGCTGGAAACACATGCGTCTGAGACACTTGTGTTACTAAGGTAGCTTCAGAGTAGGTGATGAGGGTAGGGTTTCTAGATAGTGCCTTCAGACAAATGCTGGAAACACATGCGTCTGAGACACTTTGGTCCCTTAGGTAGCTTCAGAGTAGGTGTTGAGGATAGGTGTTAGGTTTGACAGTGTTTACGAACTATTGCTGACGAAGAGGTTCTCGCATCCTCGGGATATCACATAAGTCTGAGAAACTATTGTTCAGCAGCGTTTTAGTGTTGAAGGTATGTTTGAAGGCGGTTTGCTTGAGTTTTGTATTGATTGTGATTTGTTCATGACTTTGTTGAGCACTGTTTGCAATTTAAAGTGCTCAGATATGGTTGTTGTAAGAATGTTATTGTGTGTTGAAACTTTTGGTTCGAACCATCATTGTTTGGAATGAATGATCTTTATATTTTATTGCTTAGCGCTGAGAGTGTGCTGGAAGTAGGTGTGAGATTGTTTTGTTTCAGACTGTTATTTTTCAGGAAGAGTGGTTGGGAATTAAGTTCCAGATCAGTTATTTTGTTCAGGTGTTTCATTGTCCTGGAGATAATTTTCATATGTTCAGCTGATTCTTAATTTGATTGTTGTGTTTAAAGCAAATCATTTCTGAAATCATTGTAGCTCAGGGAAAATTGATTATATTGTTGAAAACGTCAAAAAAAGACATGCACTATTAAATGTAATTATGTTAAATTTCATTGATAATCCCCATGACATCTCCTACAATAATTTTAAACAGATATGTAGTGCTACAGATTCGATATTGAATAAAATGGGTGTAAAAAAGTATGAGTTTCAGGTGTCATAATGTGGTTCTGTAATTCCATGGTAAATCTTTAAATCCCTAACGTTTTTTTCAGTAAATAAGAAAGTAGATATTATCGTTTTAAAATATGAAACATTATTTCCGTTAGCCTACAAAAACACACACCTTCTTCATATATAATGATAGTTCACTTTGAAATCCGACGAAAATGATGGTTTGTTTTGAACATGTGAAAAGATTTATGACAATCCTCTTCATTCAGCACAACGTGTAGTAAAGTATCTGGGGTAGAGATGGTCAAGAACCAGTACAGATGTACAGATGTATGTTTCAGCTAGCAAAAAAGAATACATTTTTCACGTGCCTTTTTTCTTTTCTACCTTATTTCTCGAATGCGTTAGAAATTATTTTGAACTTGAAATAATGCATTGCATATCAAACAAAGCCAAAAATGAACTTAATCACATTTTAAACAAAAGAGTGCTGGTCTACTGGTAATATCACATTTTTACTACTTGACTAACAGAAAATTTTGAGAAATGCCGTTAAATACGAAATGTGTAATTAATCATTTGAACTTGTGGGTAGAAAGCTTCAGTAAAGAACAATAATAGCATTAACTTAAGAATACTTGAAATAATTGTGTTTCATGGTGTCCAATATCTATGACCTGTGCCCAAGGTTATAAAACTGAGCATGGAAACCAGTCTCAAATCTCAACCATCTGATGGGCTGAAATGGCGACTGGTTGCCATTTCAGCCAATCAGATACTTAAGATTTGAGACTGGTTTTCATGCTCAGTTTTATAACCTTCAGCCCTAGTCTGTGGACACTAGCATGAACTTCATCCTTGCTGCCTGCAGTTTATAAACTGATCTCTTAAAAAGCTGCAGTAGAATCGCCTTTAGCTTAATCAATTATATGCACGCCGACTGAAAACGTCTCTGATACCTCAATGATATCGGGAAACACGCAATTTACTCCTTGGGTAACTTCGATCAAACTGTTGCAGGACCGGATAAATCGGGGAGCGGAGTCAACTGGCCCGACTCAGCCCTATAAAAATTCGTCCTATTTATCCCATGACAGATCTACGTGAAATATTCCAACTTCGCCGGTTATTTTTAATCTAGCATGTACATATGCACCTGCACAAAGACGATAAGACATGGAATAACTCCCGATTTATCTTGTAAATTGAAAAAGGAAGGTTATCAACATTATATTCTACAGCGCTCTGCATGCCTGGTGATTAACCCATCTACAGTTGATCATTATGCTTACCTCTTTGGTTGCACGACGTTGACACGGGTTTAAAAGTTTATAAAGGTTTATGGAGAAATCTTGTATAAGAATCTAGAAGCTCTCTTATCCCTGTCATCGTGTTCTTGCTGATTTGACTCCGGAAGCTCTGGTCTCGGTAAGATCATTGATTACCCGCCCATTTGGCTTTGCAACACTATTAGCTTCTTATGTTTTATATGTTTCTGTGCTTTTACATGCAACATTGTTGAGCCGATGGGTAGGTTGGAGTTATTTCACCAAGACAACTTGTACTTGTTTTGTGATACGAGAACCTGTTGGGGCACGTGTGAGGTTGGTGCAATTTGTTTTGCCACTGGCCGTTCCAATGCGGTATCCGCAAGGTTCCCTTCCTCGTTAATTGTTTGTGGCGTCCTATTTGAATTGAAATACTTATAAAAACACATGCTCTCTCTCTCTCTCTCTCTCTCTCTCTCTCTCTCTCTCTCTCTCTCTCTCTCTCTCTCTCTCTCCGTTTCATTTCCATTTCAATTGGCAACGTTTTCCGCTGCGCTTCCATTCCGTTTCCGTTGCGTTTCCATTCCGTTTCCACTTCGATTAAAATGCTTTCAACGCTGCGTTTCCAGCGTTTTTTCCGTTTCTAGCGTTTCCATCGTTCCATTTCCGCTTCCGTGCGTTTTTACCGTTTCCACGGTTAAATATTTTCGTTCAACAAATTTCAGTAACTGTTGTAAATGTCAAAACATGTAGATTTCTATCAAATGTAATGAAATATGGCGAGAAACTTCAGACTGGCATTGCAAAATTGACATTACCATGTTTGCTTCAAGACTATGACGTGAAGGCGATCCGATCAGGCGAAGGAAAACAATGAGAACTCCATGTAAATGTGGCAAATTAAATGCTCGTGGGACAGCTTAGATATGATACATTTATAAAAACTATAAAGCCCTTAGTATGATTCTCTTGAATTCTCTAATAGCGGTATTCATTCGCTCTTGCTTATGATTTAGTTGTTTCTTAAAGAAGAGTCAAAATAAGAATGTCACAATGTACATGTAAATTCCCTAAAATTCCGGTAATTTATCTGCCTCAGGCAAATGTTGTCATGACAACTATCAGTGATATCTACATCTTATCGGTAATAAAATCGTCAAACCGCTTACAAAGAATTATAGACGGTCAATTATGAAATTAGGTATCAATCTGAATTTGACAAAAAACTTTAGAATTATTAATCTGTAACAACTACGTTGTTATAAAATTAACAGAAGATTATCATTTATGTTAGCGAACCTATTTCATCACGGTAGCATTATCACTGCACGTATGTCAAGTCAGGTTAAATAAATTTACTGCCATTATTAGCATCAGTTTGCATTGGTAATTTTGAGTGATTTTAAACATTTTACATCAGAATAATGTTAATCACTATAAAAACGATTAGTTTAAGATTCATATTAAGTTCCCGCAAATTCCCAACGCGGGGCACACGTGCGTATACATGACTCGAGCTGACGCCAGGATTAAAGTGATTAAAGAACATTGTCTGCACGATAATCATGCCTTAGAGTGTATTTACCATTGTATTTCTAACAACACTGTAAACGTTATTGTCTTATGAAGATTTTACATTATTGAGAAAAAATAAAGCGAAACATCTTAATCATTTAGGTGCTAAACTATTTAGCTCCGGTGGTGTAACCCCACGAGCGTCCCGATACGACTGATATCTATCTTTCACTATTCACGGGACATTAATTTCAATTCACTTCATATTAATTTAAATATCTGAGTAAGATGCAAGTGCGATGAGCTATTGTTGCGTTTTGTTTTGTTTTTGAAGCATGCATGCGTATTCGAAAAGTAGTTTGTTTAGAAACTGAAACTTTAGAAACAAATATTTCATACAATTACGCTTATGTAAATTCAGTGTTGCAATACTACATGTACAAAGTAACTAAGCTTTCTAGAGTTACATTTGATATTTGTTCAGTATAAACAAAAAATAATCATACAATGTCCACGGGAGATAACCTCTTCTTGACTAACGGGAAAGTGCCTACTGTTGATAATTCAAAGGGAGATCATTTTTTCGAAACTTGCTATTGCTGAATAATTATATTTAGACGAAACGCAACTTGTAATAAATATTGGACCATATTTAAATTAAATGTTATTAAATGTTGTATTTTTCGTGTGCCGTACACTTATTTGGAAACTAAAAATAAACAACAAGATCAGTAATAAATAACAACTATCTACAGGTCAAAGATCACCGCCAGTGAAATCTAATGTAAAAGATCGTACATTATTTTTAATTATTGATAATTGAAAGCCTTTTCAGTGCAGAAAGGATTCGACAAAATCTAATTTGAAACGTTCAGTTTCAAAACAGGTGTTTAAATTTTTGTGATATTTGTTAAATAATTGAATGTTGAAAGCAATATTTTCTATCTGTGACCGATAAATGCATAATTCTGATCGCAAGCATCGTGTCATTCATGCGAATCGTTCTTAGACCTAAACTAAAACAGAACACAAATACCACCCACGACGAAACCTTTCACGTGCTTCGCGCAAGAAGCGTGCATCTCGTGCAAATCATGTCTTTTTAATTGCACACGTCTGACGTATTGTTAACGTTTCATTGTACGTCATATGTATTTTACGTCATATGTTTATGATGTATTCGGCGGGCAAACAACGTGTTTTTCGAACAAATCACGTGGTTTTTACCGCCAAATATTCAGACATCTGATATTATTGTCGGCGTTTGATTGTAGGTCATATTTAATGACGAATGTTAAATTCCTGAAAACATTATTTTCCAAAGGGCAGGTGATGTTTTTTCCTATGAGTAAAATTAACCATTGCAACATTTTATTTCGTTTTTCATTTCTGAATCCCCGACGCAAGAAATAAAATAATGTTGCGTTGTCCATACTTTTTTCTAGATCTCTACAATATCGCGTTTTAAAGCTATAAAACAAATAAAAAAACGACACATCTTCAAATTATCAGAGATCAAAAAAAACGTGCACGCATAAAACAAAGGTTCAAGTGAAAAATATATTCACCTGAGGTCCTTATGCATATACGAGGTACATGTAGCGAAATGTCTAATCTTTCGATAAATGTGTAACAATTGCTCGATCAGCGCTGAATAATGGTAAATATTTAGACTGATCATTACTTGAAACAAGTGTCCCACGAAGCGTCATTTCGACAACTATTATTTTCGTTACAATTAATTTCGTACAAAGAAACGGTTAGAACGTTACTATAAATAATCGGGTGACCTAGAAACGGTAAAAACGCTACTATAAATAAGCGGGCCGTTTCTAGCGTTCCGTTTATTCCGTTTCTACCGTTTCTAGCGTTCCAAGCGCTCCGATTATAGCGTTTCTACCGTTTCAAGCGTTCCAAGCGTTTTTAGCGCTCCGTTGCGTTTCCATTTCGATAGCGTTCCGTTTCCATTCCGTTTCCGTTTCAACATAGAGTGAAAAGCGTTTCATTTCCATTTCCACTCCGTTTCGTTTGTCAATTTCGTGATTTTCAGTACTGTATGTACAGTTACCGCCTTGGAATAAGTGAAAAGAGCCGAAAAGGTTGCAATAATCAGATGACAGTTTTTAAAGCAATAACCGATGCTATTTTTTTAATAAAACAGGTTAGTTAAGATTATCTGTACAGAATGAAACATCTACTGACTGATTAAGTTTCCAGTGTATAGAGAAATCTTTATCATGAGTCAAGATCTTTATAGCACAATATTTTTCCTTAAGAGAAACCATTTAAAAGAAACATCTTAATGTGAAAAACAATCTGTATATGTTCCGTTTCATAAGGGTTAAGAAATACTGGTATTTCTATTGCCACATACATGTAATACCCCCAGACCAGCTGATATTTTCCCGGCAACATTCGTTTCCGGTAAATGTTCAAGGTATCACGTTAACTCACGTATTGTACTGATGCTGGCGGATGTTCACTCGGTGACACACATTTTCGGTTTTTTAAATAGGGTGAAGCAGTAAGACTGTAAAGTGAACAAATAGCAGACTTTAAGACCAGCCATAATTCAATATACATGTAGTTTTACTTAGTTTTACTTAAAGTCTTACACCTAATATAAATTTCGTTATGCTAACAATAATACCTGGGCTATTACGTTTCATTGGATGTGTTCCAGTATTTCTTAAAGCAAACGTGAAATGATGTTTTAAGCCTAAGTAAGTCTTAAAGCAAACGTGAAATGATGTTTTAAGCCTAATTAAGTCTTAAAGCAAACGTGAAATGATGTTTTAAGCCTAAGTAAGTCTTAAAGCAAACGTGAAATGATGTTTCAAGCCTAAGTAAGGGGTTATCGTCCTGGAACGGTGAGTGGCAAAACAATTTACCACTGGGGGGTGGGGAGGGGGTTAAAACAGGTTCTAGGATGCACCAACCTCATTAAGTAGAACAGTGATAATGCATTCCACAAGCCACCGTTACATTAATAATGGAAAAACTTGCTCTTTATCGGCATCTCGTTTGCAACGAAAACCAAAAGCTGCCAACGTCGACATTTAAATAAAGCAATAGAATGCAACCGATTCTGGCAGTTGTAATTAATATTTAAAAGAATTTCCAGAAACTTATTTATATATATCTCGGTGAAAGAAAAGTGTTATTCTACTGTTTTAAAACTGTGGAATATCATTTTTATTTTCACTATGTTTTACGTTGGTACCCTACTGACAAGTTATTTTCAATGAGAGCATTTAGAAAAGTGTCAATACATAACGTCATAAACAAACTTGTTGAAATAAATTTATTATATCTTACACTGGTCAATACAAAGTTCATCAATTTCTCTTATTTCAGTGCATTTTATTATAAAATTTTACGATAAAGAAATAATGCAGAAAGTTATTACACCTTTTTCATTTAAATACTTTACTTCTTTGTAGGGTGGGCGATGTAATATTGAATTTAGATAGTAACACTTTGAACTGGAATGCAGAAAAACTATAGGAGACCAGTTATTTCAGTAGTTAAAGTTTTAATAATGTCATGACAGGCATGACTATTGAAAAAATAAATATATGATTAAGTTTTAAAGTTTATAATTTTATAACTAGATGGGTGTTCAGTTCAACACTTGTGTCTCTATCTGTTATGCATCAAAGTGGTATGAACTTGTTAAAAACGTTGTAAATGTAATAAGTCGCGAACAAAAGCTTTAACCTTTGAAAAGCAGCTTGAACCATTTCCAAAATAATGTTGGCTTTCTATTTCTCATCAATTCTGTAAAGTTTCTTTCCATATTCTCTCGTTCTTTCTCCATGGCTTCTTTAAATTCCTTCTTAATTTCTTCTATCTGCCTTTGTAACTGTCTCTGCAAAGCTTCTCGTAACAGTCTCTTTTCTATTTCTTAAATAAAGTTATATCAAAATAAAGTTGTCTTTTTCATATTTTCATGTATAAGGAAAATGAATAAACATCTTTTAATTGAAAAGTACGAAGATATTTAAATGCATATTAAACCTATTTTTTTCAATTAAAAGTGTTGAAGGAACCATATTATATTATGTTTATCAGTAAATTATAGATTTTCCTTGGTAAAATTGTCAAATTGTGTAAAATCATTAAACATAAAAATTTCTATTAAACTAATTGTTGTTTTCATTATATGTTTTAAACACTTATTGGAAAAAAAAACATTCAAATATCCCGCAAATGGTAATAAATTGGCTGACTATCAAGTTGATAATGGTTATAAAGGTTCCCATGACTTAAATTTCCTTGTAACTTACTATTAATGTGGTTGGTTATCAAATCCATTATGGTACTACATGGTTCCTTTTATATAATTGACACGTCTGCAAACACCCCAAACTTCTTTGGTATTATTTATTTGGGTAAACTGGATTCCAGCAACTTAATACATGTACACAACTTTGTGTCAAATTTTCAACCATTCAAAAAAGTAAGGGCGTATTTTGAGGCAATTTGGCACTCTTGAATAATTCATACTTCGTTTTAAAGACACTGCCTTCCCTTGACATTAATGACTATTTGTTACCCGTACCTACCTTTAGATTTCTTAAGCTGTCGAAGACGCGCCGCATATTTCACAAGCATTGTTTTGTCGTAAATGGTTTTTTCGAATGTTTTAATAGCAGCTGATTGCTGGAAAAAAACACAGTAGCCTTTGTAAGATAGAAAGAAATAGATAATTAATCATTCATAGATAATTGATGTTATTTTATTATTATATTACTATTATTATTATTATTATTATATTATTATTATTATCCATTAAAAGTGAGAATCATGTAAATCAAATGTCTCACGAGATCTAGCACCGGCTACGGTTCAACTAATTCTTCGTAACAAACTAGCTAAACGGCACTTAATCGAGTACAGGGCTACTTTTCATAGACAGCAGACAGTAATAACTGCATGCGCTTGCGATTATCAATTTATATTGATTAAAGGATCTCTTCGAAAGCCAAACAAAACGGCAATCTACATAGAGTTGTCTCTCCTTGCAGTCTCTTAAAGGTAACCAAAGGTGTGACAGCTTTGGATAGAGATTATGGAAAAAGCGATCTTTGTTCTTTGGCCCACGATTTTTCCATTCACCATTATTAAATGATTAATTATACTGAGCCATAACGAAAACATGACATTTTCATATTCAAAAATATTGTTCAGTGGTGTTATATTTTGTGCTTTAATAAACAGTGGTATTTGCATATATCCGGACATCTGATGATACGAGAAGATCTTGTCTTTCCTCAATAATGATGTGACTAAAAAATGATGTGATCGGTATTTTTTCACATACGAGTCTCAAAAAAAGATTATTTGACTGTCAAATTTAGAAGTTTATTATATGTACCAAAGGAAAAGCACAATAATTCAAGTCCTGTTAAAATGCGGATTCGGTTGTTATAAGCTTAATGCATAGACTAAAACAGCGTGTCTGTATTAGACGAATATGTAAGTCTCGACCTTAAAGTTCAATAAGAATCTTATACGTTTTTGAAATAGATGAAAAGGGCTTGAAAGCCGAGGAACACGACAAATATGAAAATATTGCAGGCTCAGTTTGATTGCATGTTCATGGACAGTAATGGAAATGCATATAACTACCCACGCCGCCTAGCCTCGGGTTGAGCGCAACTCAATATTTACACCAATAAACAGTACAATTTTGACCCATCTTAAACGATGGTATGCATATGGCGGTGAACATGGAACCTTTAATGCGGTATTTTCAGATTAATGCCATTCCATGTTTAGCGGCGTATGGTTCCTAGATAAAAGAATGGGTTTGACCTAAACGAGAAAACAATGGGCGGAACTAAACAGAGTGGAATTTTGAAAGGGGATCGGAGAATATGAAAGTGTTTGTAAAAGCATACCTCATCAAGATCATACTCTTTCATTTCCTTTCTAAACATCAGCTCAATTTGTCCGATATCTCGATTGTACTTTTCAACACCATGCGCCGTGTTGTACCTCGCCGTGCTACTTGGTATGTGTTTTTTATGCAAATAATTTAGACGATCAACAAGAACGGCTTGTACTTTTTCTCGGTTTTCTTTCATTTTTATCTCTCGGATTACTGCCATTTCGTTCTAAAGAAAAATCAAATACGATAATAGTAGTAACAGAAATTAAGAAATATGTAACTTTGTTATGTTTGTTACATGTATTATTATTTATAAACTTTAAAATATATTTTTATTTAAAAAAAAAACATAATAACTACTTAACTATTGTAAATGTCGAATACCTTTGCTTGTTCCAGAAAACCGTCTTTTTGAGATGGATAGGCAAGTTTTCCAAATTTTTGCAATGTTATCTTCATATGTTCCAAACAAAAGTGTAGTAGAAATTTCTTTTTCTGTACAGGTAGTTCAACTAAGTCTATTTCTTCTTTGTACTCGGAAACCAACTTGACTACTAAATTTCTGTTATGATTTATTGATGCTTGTTCAAAGGCACTTGTAAAAGTCATAGCACTTCCATTTGCCAGTGCTTCCACATATGTTTTTGTGACTTCCACAAATGCTGCAACATTAAAAACAATGCTTTATAAAAAAGCAAAAATAAATTAAATACTTGCTTTAGTCATGTGAAAGTCATCGCTTGCCCCTATGTTTTTTTGTTCTTGTGTTGTGTGCGGACCCGCGTATGTGTTTGAGTACGTTTGCGCATGCATGAACATGTGTAGATGCTTGCTTGTGTGCTAATGTGCTAGAGTCTCGTTTTTTTTATCATTTTAGTATTTATGGAATTTGATTATATACTGGTTATATTCACTTTAAACGGCCATCATCGTTTAATTTTCGACTTTTCTGTTTCCGTACTAAACTTTCAAAGAATCTGTTTACAGTCAAGCTTAACTAACCAGTGGTTTAGTAAAAACATAAATAATATCTTTATACTCAGAACAAAGTGAGTAATATAGAAAATATTACCTGGGCCATCAACTAATATTTCTGTCATTGCATCCAGAACCTTTGGTTTGCAGCCGTAAATAAACTTCTTAAATTGTTCTACATCAGAAAGAAAGTCCTTATCTAGAGCGCTTTCATTTACTTGTTCCAGACACGGTAATAACTTGTTTATCCCTGGCATGGAGAGTGTGAGGCATTTTCGTCTTGGGAAAAACTTGATAATGCATTCCTTTGTCTTATTGTATTCTTCCTTGTCAGATTCTACCGATATTTCGAGAATATCTTCAAAGTACTTGTCCGCGTTGTACTTGTCATCATCGAATTCGAAATAGAAATCTCTAAGGCACAATATGAAGGTTGGTGTCAACAATGGAATGATCTCCTCGCTCTCCTCACTTGTTAGCGCTTGTTCGTTTGCGGTTTTGACATGGATAGACATTTTTGTTATGAATGTTAATACGGTTAAGGAAACAATTTTTATGTAATAATATTCGCGAGTTTTTCCCTAATAAAAATTGTTTTTTTTTAAATAATCTTTAATGTGACATTATTGTTAATACATTTTGTTTGTTAACATGTCCGTAATAAAAATACTGATAAAATTTTGTATTTAGAGTAAAAGAAAACTCACTTTGGTCGCTGGTGGAAGAAATGACGATGTATTTTTATTAACTTTTTTTATATAAATTGTTACTTTTTTGGTCCACAGAACTACAAAATTTATTTGAATAAATTTCATATTTCTATAGAATTTAAATTTAATTTATAATCGTGCTAGTACAAAATAATATTTGAATTAAGCACTTCTGTTCTGGTTCAAAACAATACTAATAATACTCTTCGTGGTTGATACTATAAACAACATGTTTTTAATTTCTTTCTTAAAGAAAACAAACTGTTGCCTTGATTTTATTGAAATCTGAAGAAACTTAAGAGTAGGCGTCGGGACACTTAAACCAACCGAATTTTAAATACCCACACTGTACATAAATACACCTTTCTGAAAACAACAAAGTAAGATTTGAGATATATTGATATTGTTTTTATTTCGATATCATAACAGGTAGTTGCTGTACAGTCAATATTTGGTTTATCTGAAATGAATATATTTTTTCATTCTTTCTAGTTTCTTGTTGTTTGTTGTTTCTTTCTCAATAAAGTGTTCTTCATGAGATTCTTTCTTTATTCATGTCATCGTGTTCGTGCTAATTGGTCTCTGGTCTTGGTAAGCTCATTAATTACCAACCATTTTTCTACACAACGATTTTAGCTCCTTATATGTTTTACATGTTTATTGATTTCATAACCTGTCGGGGCAAGCATGAGCTTGGTGCACCCAAAACAACCAGGCTGCTTATGACAAATTTTCACAAAGAACTTGAGTTTTGCAATTGACCATTCCAATGTGAAACCCTTTTTTAAAAATTTATCCGTATCGACAAGGCACAATTCCTACTCTAATTAGGAGCTAAACGTTACCAAGTTCAGTACTTCGGTACCTTAAACAATCATCAACATACTGATTTCTGTAACGGTTAAATTGTCTTCTCTGGGTCGGAAAATAACAAATATAAATGAAATTATTTACGTTTCGAATAATACGAACTTGACGGTAATTATCAGTGTGGAGGGAAAAGGTGCGTGTATCTCGTGCGATTAGGCTATTTAAGTGTTGGTTTTATCTGTGTACACCATTCGAGGCGTTTCTATTCAGCGGTAAACATGTCGGCACCCGCCCACCCGCCCTATAGGTTGTAAACATTTTTTGGATGGCTGTCGATGTTTAACAGAACTTTCAGAGAATAAATCGAAAAATGGGTGTAAATAAAGTGTTTATTTTTGTTTCAGGTGTTTCGAGTTTGGTGTTTTCTCTTAGTCATAAACAATATATTTATTTATCATGTAAGAAATATGGATATTTTAAGGCCATTCTCTAGTTTCAGGTTCGAGTGGTACTATTAGATGAAGCTCTATCCAGATGTGTTGAAAGTTTTCCGTTCGTCTGCTGGACAGCTAAATAGCCAGAGCTACTGATCTCAGCTTTTCATTCGGACGGTTCGCACAGTACAGGCTCACTGATTTTACCTCTCTTTGGAAAGTCTTTGGGCAACTTGCACTTGGACTATACAGACATTTGAAAAATTTAATGTATATTACCGCTGAATACAACGACCTAATCCTAGTTTTTATGCCCCCGGCATCTAGTGATTGAACCGTCCGTCCGTCTTTCCGTCCGTCCGTCCGTACGTCCGTCCGTCCGTCCGTCCGGTTAACATTTTTCGGCAAGTTGGATATTTCTCAATTTCTACAAAGAGCATTGGCATGAAAGTTTACACACTTACTTAACAGTTCACAGGTCATGACCCTGACAAGTTACATAACTCTGGGTACCTTATTTCTGGTGTTATCTCCCCTTTTTGTACTTAAAAAAATGGTTAACCTGTTTCGGCAAGTTGGATATTTTTCCATTTCTACAAAGATCATTAGCATGAAAGTTTACAAACTTACTATACAGTGCACAGGGTATGACTCTTAACAAGTTACATAACTCTGGCTATCTTAATTCGGGGTTTTCTCCCATATTTGTACTTAGAGATAAATGGTTAACATTTTTCGGCAAGTTGGATATTTCTGAATTTCTACAAAGAGCATTGGCATGAAAGTTAACACACTTTCTTAACAGTTCACAGGTCGTGACCCTGACAAGTTACATAACTCTGGGTACCTTATTTCTGGTGTTATCTCCCCTTTTTGTACTTAGAAAAATGGTTAACCTGTTTCGGCAAGTTGGATATTTTTCCATTTCTACAAAGATCATTAGCATGAAAGTTTACAAACTTAATATACAGTGCACAGGGTATGACTCTTAACAAGTTACATAACTCTGGCTATCTTAATTCAGGGTTTTCTCCCCAATTTGTACTTAGAGATAAATGGTTAACATTTTCAGCAAGTTGGATATTTCTGAATTTCTACAAAGAGCATTGGCATGAAAGTTTACACACTTACTTAACAGTTCACAGGTCATGACACTGACAAGTTTCATAACTCTGGGTACCTTATTTCTGGTGTTATCTCCCCTTTTTGTACTTAGAAAATTGTTAACTTACTTCGGCATGTTGGATATTTCGCAATATCCACAAAGAGATCTGGCATTAAAGTTTACACACATACTTAACAGTGCACAGATGATGACCCTTACAAGTTACGTAAGTCTGGCTACCTTTTTTCTGGGATTATCTCCCCATTTTATACTTGGATATAAACGGTTATCTTGTTTTATTTGATTTTTGCCCTTTTTCGCTTAGAAATTAGAATTAAGACTTAGAAATTATGGTTAAAGTTTCAATGTTAGTGTTTTTCTAAGGTAATGCTATAGAAAAGGTTTAAAACAGATGTACTTAACATACTTTGATGAAAGTGTTGAGTGGTTACTCTACTATACTATACTATACTATACTATACTATACTATACTATACTATACTATACTATACTATACTATACTATACTATACTATACCATACCATACCATACCATACCATACCATACCATACCATACCATACCATACCATACCATACCATAGCACACCACACCACACCACACCACACCACACAACACCACAGCACACCACCACCACCACCACCACCCTCACCACCACCACACCACCCCATCTCACACCACACCACCACCACCCCACAACACCACCAACAATAATACTGTCAACAACATCGTCAACAACACCACCAACAACACTGTCAACAACACCACCAACAACTTCGTCAACAACACCACCAACAACACCGTCAACAACACCACCAACAACAACACCACCACCACCAACAATAGCATCAACAACACCAACAACCAACAACAATAACATCAACAACTTACAACACCAACAACACTGACAACTACACCAACAACAACATCAACACCACCAACAACACCAACATTACCAACACCAACAACAATACCAACAACAGCAACAACACCCACACCACCAACAACAGCAACCAGCATACCATACCTTACTATGCTACACCACACCCCACTACATCACTATAGGTGGGCAGGGATAGTGGGTTGATGGGTGTGGGATCGGGGGTGTATGGACTGGGTTGTGTAAACCCTCTAAAAAAACTACAATAATAAAGTAACTGTAATTTATTGATTTCCTAACTTGGATTAAGAAACTTTTGTTCATGTGTGTGTGTTGGGAGTCATAAACTCCTGAATCACTCCCCAGTTTAAATGAAGCCCAGTTTTAAATGTGCTTAAATATGTCTGACTTCGAATAGTCGAGCGTGCAGTCGTTTCTGACTGGCTCTTGTTATGATAAATTCTTTTCATGTACAGGTTCTGGCACCAGATGGTTATTATCATTATTTAGAACTAACTTGTGATTTTAGTTGCAGTTTTAACACTGAGCTATCATTTAAAATTTGTATCGTTACAAACTTCGCTACCGGGGGCATATGTGTTTTCCGAACACAGCTTCTTGTTGTTTGTGTTGTTTACGTATTATGAGATAAGTAAATAATTAATTTACTCACGTTAAAGTGAGTAAATATGCATATTTAAAAACTTAAAAAAGTAATATGAAAGGATATGAAAGTTTCTCCAGCGAGTCCTGATCAAATACACCTCTGTGGTTATATATCAGTGTACTGCTTAGCATCGTCGCTAAACAAAATAGCTTGTTGTCGTGGTCCCTATCTCCCTGCGAAACGAGTTTAATAAATTATTGTCATTTTAACATAACATTATTATAATAATGATATTATCACTTTTGTTTTTATATTTTGATCTGTTGTATAAGCTTTGTTTCAATATCCCAGTCGGTATAGCTTTGGATATTGTTTAATGACTCATACGGTAAACTGCTTTTAACTTGTTTCCATTAGCGTTCTCTTTGATACACAGGATTTATAATCTCTAATCCCTTGTCAAAATTATATTTAGTTAAGTTCCGCCTTTTTTTTCGTCCACTTCACCGTCATATGCACACTATCGTTTGGGATGGGCCAAATTTAATTGTGTAAATATTCAGTTGCGTTTAGCATCGGGCTAGGCGGCGTAAGGGAGAAATGTGCATTTCCATTACTGCACATTTACAGGCTCGATCAAACCGATCCTGCAACGTTTTCATATTTGTCATGTTCGTGGGCTTTTAAAATTCCATTTTCTACATCAAATTTGGTGATTTAATCATAAATGTTGAATTATATGTTCAAACATCAAGTCATCATTTAAAACTATTGCTTAATGTATCTTCAAATGAATTTTAAAGAACTTGTTCTTTAAGTATTTTTTTTTAAATTTATATGAGATATTGCGTCGCAGGAATTGCAGGGCTAGGCGCTGTCGCCGTGACGGTGCGGGTTCGCTCCCAGCTAGAGGCACTATCATTTGAAATTCACAGAAGCGCTATTTGTGCAGTGTGGCGGCCGTAAAAAGTCTCCCCGTACATAAAGTCAGTACTGTTATCAGTAAAATAACCCGTTACCGAATGTCGTTCAGTGATTGTTACATATATCAGGGCTATCCGATCAACCTTTTTGGGGGTTGTCCCGGTTAGCTCAATTGGTTGCGTCGCAGGAATTGCAGGGCTAGGCGCTGTCGCCCTGACGGTGCGGGTTCGATCCCAACTAGAGGCACTATCATCTGATAAGAAAGTTTACGTATTAACATATGTCACTTACATGTTCATGTAATTTTTGAATTTTCTTATCTTGTGAGAAGATATTCACGCATATGATACATACAGTGTCACACTAGCTTATTGAATGGCTTATTAAATACCTTTTTAATATCCGACATTCCCTCAGTATCTAGTAGAAGTAAAATTTGATCGCCTTGTTGTGGATGTAGTTTACACCATGCCCAAATTCCTTTTGTTTGAGTTGACACTTTACTTCCGACTTTAAATCCTAAAGTGATGCGTCATATCGTATTAATGCTCATGTGGTCAATAATTTTATAAGACATTTGAATGACGAGTTGTCGCATTCATCCATGTAATAAAATTTAATAATCTAACACGAACTATATTCTATGTTGCTACATTCTTCGAAGTGTTTCGTACTTCCCTAAAAAGGGGAAATGGTTACGTTTTATCGAGCCATAAAAACTAAGACTAAGAGATTAATAAAGAATTATAAAGTTTTAGACAATTATAAAATTTTGTGGTTAAATCACACATGTATAACAAATAATGATCTAACGACTCTGAGATAATAAATAACAAAGAATTGAAACACATTCTGCATAGAATGATAGTAGCTGTTATAAACGATTAATATCAAAAGGATGTCAGGTATAAATTGTTCAACACAGATGAATTTAGAAGCTGACTAATCATAACATTAAAATTCCGCGATGAAAGTTCTCCAGTTAAGATGACCTAACGATTTCAAATGCTCTAAAACCAATCCGCATCACAGTCTCGGAAAAAACAAGTGCTGCTCGTATTTAATAAAAGAAGAGCTACATCCGTCAATAGACTTAACAATCCCAATGCCTCTTTAATCAAACACATTTTAACTATGTTTTATGCTCTTTTGAGTCGTTGGAAAATATTTTTCAAAAATTAAAAGTTATGACCGAATTTAACTGTGTAATTATACTTGGTTATGAATATAATCTTAATATAATACTAAAATACCCGTCTTCTCATTGGCTAGTTTATTCATCAAGTAAGATTTTCCTGTTCTGCAGTGTCCGCATATTGCTACAATGTTCAGTGGGAAATCAATTTGACTTATTTCTTTCATCACATGCTCGTTGACGACGAGAATATTTCTTTCGTCGGTATAGATCAGTTGTTGAGGCTTCTTAAATACTGACAGTTCCTGAAACCTTAAAATCAATTTTAAGTTGACAAAAAGAAATAAACAGAAAATGTATAATAGAAAAAATGTCATTGTTTATATAGAATATATAAACACTTGATACTGCAATTCATTTTGGAATGTGATGTTAAGCGAATTTTAAATTATAAATGTCTAGTTAGATGTTTAATCCGACAGAAGTCTGTATTTCTGTTAAAACAGTCCATGTTTGAAATGCAAATAATATAGAAGTAAAAATTATCGAAAATAAATCCCTGATGGCTATTGAACGCATGAAAATCCGGCAATGACATGATATACATGTTCTTTGTAATTTTAACTTAAAGTAAGTTATCTAAACACCACTGTATCTTAGTTTTCTTAGTTTGGAAGTCGCAAAAATATTGTGTTGATTGTTATGAAGTGTACATGTTGAGTTGCGCTTAACTCAGATTTCGACGGCACAGGCGAAACAATCTGCATTTCCATTAATTATAATGGGCCGGCTGAATTAAACCGAGCTTGTAACATTTGCAGATTTGTTCGGTGGCTTTTAACTTTCTTTTCCTTCTTTCACTGGACAGAAAGATAAAGTATATCTCAACACAGTTTCTTGCTCTTTGTTAGAGAAAGGTCTTTAAATACAATAATAGAATTGAAGTGTTTGCAAAAAGGGCAAATGGATGACATCTTGATACAAGGAAATACGAATTATCAATTTTAATCGTTTATCCATCTGCATTACTTGCTAGATAAATTGCCAAGTATTAAAACGTTAATTTATTTTTAAAATGTTGTCGATCAAGATGACTGCGTGTATCTCAAAGCGGTGACTGTAAAGACGCAGCATACCGTTGTTCGATGGGCAGTGGTTCTATATTCTGCAATGGAAAAAGAGCATCTCAGTTATATACAGAGTCAAATAACTCATGATTTTCCATAAGAGAAAATATTTATTTCTTCCAATTATGAGGTGAATCTATAACATTCTAAAAACTTACATCTTTTATATTACAAAATCATTCAATCAGTTTATAAGCTATTTAAACATATTTTTGATGAAAGGAATTTCTAGAGTTTATAGAACACACAGATGCGTTAAAAATGGTATACTTGATTCTGTTACTTAATGAGTTTTACTTGATCGTTGTAACGAAAAGTCCTCCTTGTATTTTTATACTACATCAATCGAAATGCTTAAAAGAGACTCCTTAATATGGAGCTGATGATAAGGAATTATCAGGAAGTTGTAGACATAATAATTTGCGTTCGTTTTCAGGCAGTCCTGCAGTTAAACATAAGAAATTTTTTATTTTCATCTTCATGTGTTTTACAAAGCCTTTTTTTCATTTTACAAGAACAGTTATATTTAAAGATGTTCAAATGTGTATATTTTATGCATTCGATTTTAACGCCCGGATACTTAACTATCTGGTACATTTTTAATTCGTGTTGTAAAATTTTAAGACCTATTATTTATTTAAATAGAGGACTTCATTACTTTTCCTTAACTTTGCATTACTTTTTCGTAAGTTCACCCGAACATGTTACAAAATCAGTATAAGATAAATATAAATCATTTTAGAAATCATGAAGATTTATTCGGCGTAGCTGTCTAAGCTCACTTTTGACCTATTTTATTAACCAACAAAGTGTTGTTAATAATACTCGTATTCTATTATTATGCAGCGGGAAAATGAAATAAACTATTTCGATTGGTAGCTATTTATACCAGATAGGCATCTATCAGGGTGAAGAGGTATCTGGTGGGATTTTTAAACAATTATTTTACACTGTTTGCAACGATTATTGCTGTGACGTTTTGATCTTTGCTATTCTGTTAAGTCGAAAGATGTTGAAGTGAGGCACACTCCAGTACTCGTCATTGGATAGGTTTTTTTGTCAAAAAACAATACAGCCACTCTGTATCAACCTATCCAAAATGAAAGTGAAAGTAAGTGGAACTTCCTTCTGGCAGCTGTATATTATAAGCTACGCGATATAAACAATGAGTTTGCCATTTAAGTCTTGAAATCTTCACTAAATATATTTTATTCTTTCAGCAATTGATACATCATCTAATACATTATGTTTTAAGAATAAACAAAACCAAGACCTTTTACAATTCGTTTCTTATATAAAATTCTCTTAATCACGACTCAGGATTGTACGATGTGCTAAGTTAAACTTGTTTTAAATCTGGCAACTACGTGTAATATGTTAACTTCGAGTCCGCTATTATAACTTCGAGTCAGCTATTAAAGCAATCGAACTCAAGTAAGATCTAAAAACATGTTAGCGTAGCGGTTTCAGGAGATGATTTTTATCAGATTGCTATTAAAGCATACAATTGTCATAGAGTTGAAAGTTGTGGTATATTCTAGAATTGTTTCATATTCCTAAGAAATTCTCTTCAATTTTATAAAGAAAACAATTACGAGGGTTGTTCAAAAATTAATAGGACTGCCGCTCTACTGTTCACAACTTTTGACAACATTTCACGAGTGCCGTACATATGAAAATATTTAAGATTTAATGAAATATGAAAAAGCAAGAATCGCAGTCCTATTTAATTATGAACAAGCCTCGTATAACTCTTTTTTTATTTTTTATAGCTAACAATAAGTCTTAAGATCTTTACTGAATTAATCTATTATCTCTGTAATTGATATATCCTTGTTTATTATGATTAAGGTATTAATAAAGCCAGGAACTTTAAAATTCGGTTTTCATAATAATTAGATTGACATTTATAAACTAAAATCTATTTAACCTTTCCTTATTATGTGTGGTATGTATTTTAACATTCAAAACTAAGTAATGTTAATCAAAGTCATTGTGTAGGATTCTCAATGAAATGATTGAATTTACACGTAAATCAAGATGAAGTGAATAACAGCAGCCATAAACTGCATCATTTCATATACCATCTACGCTGTTTATCTTTTTTTAAAGATATTTCTTGTTTTTAATGTAAAGCCACATGGTTAAAAGAAACATTCCAAAATACAGGCGCAATTAACTCACTTTTGCAATAAGGTACTTCGTAGCCAGTTTTTAAGGAGATTAAAATTATAAACTTTAGAAAATAAAATGCAATGTTAATTTTACCAGGTTATTCGTAAAAACTATCTGTTTATTTAAAATTAAAGGTTACCAACATGATATTCTACAGCTTTCTGCATGCCTGGTAATTAACCCATCTACAGTTGATCATTATGCTTACTGCTACTTCATTTGTTGCACGACGTTGGCAGGGGTTAAAAAAGTAATATATGCATATCAGGAATCGCCACACTCACAAAACACAGCCTCCCCATGCAGCGAAAAAGAAGAGAGGAAGAGAGAGCATGTTTGTTATAAGTATGTTAATTCAAATAAGACGTTACAAACAATTAACGAAAAAGAGAACCCTTGGGGTTACCGCCTTAGAACGGTCAGTGGCAAAACAAATTGCCACATGGGGTTTAAACCAGGTTCTAGGGTGGACCAACCTCACACTTGCCCCAACAGGTTCTCATATCACAAAACAAGTACAAGTTGTCTTGGTGAAATAACTCCAACTCACCCAACAGCTTAACAACGTTGCATGCAAAAGCACACAAACATATAAAACATAAGAAGCAAAAAGCATTGCAAAGCCAAAAGGGCGAGTACTCAATGATCTTACCGAGACCAGAGCATCTGAAGTGAAATTAGCAAGAACACGATGACAAGGATAAAAGAAACAAATCGAGCTTCTAGGTTCTTTAAAAAGAAGATTTCCTCATAAACCTTCATAAACTCTTAAACCCTGCCACCGTCGTGCAACCAAAGTGGTAAGCGTAATGATCAACTGTAGATGGGTTAATCACCAGGCCTGCGGAGCGCTGCAGAATATCATATTGGTAACCTTTCTTTTTGAATTTACAGATGGTTTTTACGAAGAACTGGGAGAAATTAACATAAAAAACTGGCTGTGAAATAATTTGTTGCAAAAGTGATTTTTTTAAACTGCACCTTTATTTGTGAATTAAATCGGGGTATCGGCGATAATACTTGCAAAATGTTTTCATTAATTTATGATACCGATAACCTTTTTCAAAAGTTTTTCTGTTATGCAAAGATTACGTTCATTGAAATCATTAACTTCATTGCAAGCTCTAGAAAAGCGAACAAGCAGTGAGATATAAACCCCGTAAGATGTTGCACGAGGCACATCGTCGTCTTAAAACGGAAAATTTACCATATTAAAATTAAAATAATCTTTTATCATATATTGTAGTAGTGACGTATCCGTTTTGAATAGGAAGATTAAAATAAAAAAAGTTTGCTTGGTTATCTGAAGTGTTTTGCTTTATTAAGTTGTAGTTCATTGGGATAAATTTTATTAAGCATAGATGGAAAATGGTTATTATCTATATTCAACAAATCATCAAGGTACCTAAACGTGTTGTTAAAGGCTGCAATAATGTTATCCTGATGTTCGGTAGAAAGAGACAACAAAAAATCTCTTTCATAACAGTATAAAAACAGATCAGCAAAAAGGCGTGCACAATAGTACCCATTGGAATGCCTATTACTTGTTTTTTTAAAGATGCACTAATAAGAAGGTGAGCACCTGGATAAGGTCTTGACAGGTCCATGAAGTTTAAATATCATAAGAACCATCTGTAAAGAATGCCCTATGTTCATTACAAGCGATTAATGTTTTATTTTCTCTAGCAAAAACTTTTTCATTGAGACTGGTTAGCTTGTCTCTTACTAAATTATAAGCTAGAATAGTACACCAAAGATTTATCGCCTTGCTTTCATTTTTCTTGAGTGAGTATGTATTTTGCGCGACTTTTATAGCCCCCGCTATTTTGCAGTATATATTAACTATAAATGATTTATAGAAAGTAAGTTACAAGAAGCAGAATACTCTTTTATTTTACTCTTATCTGTGAATGGCATGAATATAAGTACCCAATTCGATGCACCTGTCAGATAAGATTTTGAGGCAAGAATATAGGGTAAATATTTCGAAGCTTCTTGGAGCAAGTGTGTGATTGGTGCACCCTAGAACCTGGTTTAAACCACCAGTGGCAAATTGTTTTGACACTGACCGTTCTAAGTCGGTATCCCCAAAAGCTCTCAGTTTCATTAATTGTTCATGCCGTCTTATTTGAAACTGATATTCTTATAAACCCATGCTATATTTTCTTATTTACATTTTGGCTGCGTGGGAATGCTGTTTGAACTAAGTTTGGAGATTCCTGATATGCATATTTCACTTTTTTATAAAAATGGTATTTGAATTTTGCACGCCATTTTATAATTATTTATGCCAGTTTACAAATTAAGAATTTTCATCTGTACGGGCAAAAATGTTTTGTCAGGCAGACTTCTGAACTTCCGATGAAATTACCGCAATAAACATGTTTTATGATAAAAACCAACACTGTTTAAGCAGCGAGAAGTTTTTTTATACATTTGAACTAATCCATATTATCGGCAGCTTTTTTATTTGAATCATAATATATAGCTCCTAATGGAAAAGTGACACCGATAGTTTTCTAGATCTCATAGCACTTAACTTTTTAGGATTAATTGTTTTGCAACAATGGACTTGTCAGAAAAAGATAAAAATCAGACTATAGAAACATGTTTTAGACAGATGACACGTAAACTATATTATTATTAAAATTACATGAGTTGTGTTCTCTTTTGTATATTATCATAGCAGTAAAAAATCTAATTTATGGCTTTTATTATTGTTTTTAAAGGAGATAAGAGTTTCAATAGCTTTCAAACTTAAATATTTATTTAGCCACATATTTAGTCACATCTATGTACAAAACATTTCGAGTACAGTAAGTAAAACATCAAGAAACCGTTATTTACAATAGACATTTGCACTTTACAAAAGCATAAAAGTGATATTTCAACCAGTGTTTTTATTGCAATCTTTCTCTCACCGTTAAAATGGTTTTGTAACAACTAAAATATAAAGCAAAAGAGATGATTTTGATTTTATTATAATGGTAAAATTTCCTTTTTTAAATGGTGAATGTGCTACGTGAAACGTGGGTCGATATTTCATAGCTTGTTAATTTTTCTAGAGCTCTATGACATTGTTTATGATTTCAATAAACGTAATCTTTGCAGGACAGAAAAAAACTTCTAAACCAGGAATATCACAAATTAAGAAAAGCATTTTGCAAGTTTTATCGCCGATACCGAGGTTTCATACGAAAATACAGCTGCAATTTTTTTAAATCAATACAACAATGAATTTTTCAACAAGTCTTTTAATTTGATTTATAATATAAAAAATAAAAGGCAATAGTAATTTCTCCAAATTTTTTTTAAAATACATCTGTAAAATCAAAACAAAAAGATGCCAAAATGATATTCTAAAGAGCACAGCATGCTCGTTGATTTACAGTTGATCGTAAAGCTTACCTCTATGTTTGCACGACAGCAACAGTGGTTGAGGAGTTTAAAAAGGTTTAATGGGCCGTGAAAATTGTAGCAGCTTGATTTGTTTCTTTTATAATTCCTGTTTTCCTGTTGCTGTTCCTTGCTGATTTGATTCCAAGACTCTAATGTCGTTAAAGTTTTTGAGTAACCACCTTTTCGCTTGACAGTTCTATAACCATATTTATAATTTATGTTTTGTGTTTCTGTATGCGGCATTGTCGAGTTGATATAAGCCAAGAAAATGCGTGCTTGATCGTTCATATTGGAACCTGATGGGGGAAAATGTGAGGTTGGTGATATCTAGAATCTGGTTAGTGGAAATAGTTCCAAGGCGGTAACCCCTCAGGTTCTCTATTTTTCGTTGATTGTTTATGTTGCCTTTTTCAAATTCAAATTGATCATCTTGTTAACTCATTCTGTCTTTTTTCTGCTATTGTGCTGTGTCCGGAGAGTATGTTATTATATGCATGTTTTACTTTTGTCAATTACTGGTAGAAACACTTATTTGAATGTAACTATTTTTAAAATGTTAGTCATTTCAAAGACAAGTGACTACCTTTAAATGGTTTTCATAATCACTTACTTTCCGATCTTTTGGGCGACAGGATACCAGCAGTTCATCAGAACTAATATTACAGCTGTCCTCGAATGTTGGCTCCAAACTTGCACCTTCAACAAGAATTACGAACAAATACTTAATTTTAGAAAAATATTTCTCATTATTGATTTGTGATGATTAATTTGTTTCAACACAAATTGTTCCGTTTGTTTTGATTAACATATGGAAACTGCGAACAATGATGTTGCCTCTACCATGGAGCGATACCGCGCCATCGCGGCGACAGGGCCAAGCCTTGCGATTCCGACAACGTTACCCACTGAGCTAGCCTGGACAACCCCAAAAAAGTTGATCAGATAGCCCTGATAAACGTAATCATCACTGCACGATATCGGTGATGAATTATTTTACTGATAACAGTACTGTGAAGTTGGTAAACTCTAATTATTAATTCAAATTTCTCAACTATAGGCAAATTGCATTACTACTTCCGATTGTGTCTTGTTGTTACTAGAGGCTTTCCAAATGCAATATAATATCATTCAAGTTTTCATATGAATAAATTTATGCACATAATATGCATTCCTGCTGTCAGCATGACCTTTTTCTAACAGGCCTGTAAATTCTATATAGGTTAGTCAAGTTTCTAGAGCCTTGAATATATAGTATGCTGGATTATAATTGCTAATTTTTGGCTCAAGCAAATATCGGGGTCATTGTTGAGATTATGATAAAGATATGTTAAACCCGATGCTCATTAATTTTGAATTGATCATTAAGTTAGAATATGTATACCTTTCTGTTTGATTATAAAATAGATTTGATCTGCTATTCTGGCTAAGGACTACACAGTTCTAAACAAGGATTCAATGCAACACTTTTAAGTAAATATATATAAAAGGGAATTGTAAAAGGCCAAGTGTCTGTTAAAGAAACGACTCAGGCAGAATATCAATGTCTAATATTTCGTAAAATAATATTTATTTTTACTCTTTATTGCGAAATGTTTTCATTTTGCAATTGCTAAAACGCCGTTTTTCATGTTTTAAAAGTGATTGCTAACAGTTAAAATGTAATCAAATTTTCTGACATAAGTAGACAAATTTTAACAATTTTAACGATCTGTAATCATTTCCTATGTCTGAGTTATTACTAATGTAACGTGCCCCGAGCGGAAGGCACATACAAACAGACTATCTGTCTGAGCCTATATATATAATTTTTCGCCTAAAATAATTTCAAGATGTCTGAGCAATGTATATTGTTTGGAACAATATAATAAAATTTTCCTGAGCTACTTTGCTCCGAAATGATTATAATGATTTCAGAAATGATTGGGACGAAACGAAATTATCAGCTATGCTACCTTCATCAGAAAACCTTTTCGTGACACATATAAGTCTACTTCTCATCTAATACCCTTTTCTAAAATTTCAAAACTCCAAAGCCAACTTCTCCTGCTCAGACAATAAATCTCTGTCTTTAAACGCCACTTTATGTCTGAGAATAATATCCGAGTTCAGAACCCGGACTGAATTTTCGGGGTTCATATTCATCCGACTTACATTTTCAAAACTACTCTTAACCTTGTTCGCCACAAAATAATCACGTACTTCCAAAATATTCCGAGATCACTGTTAAGCCATTCTTAGTAAATATACGAAAGGAACAAGTTATGCGTGGTTTGACAATTGTTTGATCGTCGATCGTTTTATCCCACCGCTGCCACCAATTTTTGTAACGTGTCCCGAGCGGAAGGCACATACAAACCGACTATTTGTCTGACCCTATATATATAATTTTTCGCCAAAAATAATTTCAAGATGTCTGAGCAATATATATTGTTTGGAACAATATAATAAAATTTTCCTGAGCTACTTTGCTCCCAAATGATTATAATGATTTCAGAAATGATTGGGACGAAACGAAATTATCAAGGTTAGAATCAGCCGAACATATGCAAACAATCTCCAGGACAATGAACGCCTGGACAAAATGATTGGTTTCAAACTCTCAGGCACTCACCCTGAGCAAAATCTGTCTGAAACAAAACAATCTAACATTTCATGCACACTCTCAGCGCACACGCTGAGCAATAAAATATAAGGATCATTCATTCCAGACAATGATGGTTCGAACCAAATATTTTAACACACAATCACACTCTTACAACAACCATATCTGAGCACTTTAAATTTCAAACAGTGCTCAACAAAGTCATGAACAAATCATAACCAAAACAAACCTCAAGCAAAACGCCTTCAAACATACACTAAAACGCTGCTGAACAATAGTGTCTCAGACTTATGTGATATCCCGAGGATGCGAGAACCTCTTCGTCAGCAATAGTCTGGGAACACTGTCTAACCTGAAACCTATCCTCAGCATCTATTCTGAAGCTACCTAAGGGACAGAAGTGTCTCAGACGCATGTGTTTCCAGAAATTGTCTGAAGGCACTATCTAGAAACCCTATCCTCATCACCTACTCTGAAGCTACCTTAGGGACACAAGTGTTTCAGACGCATGTGTTTCCAGCAATTGTCTCAGGACACTATCTAAATACCCTATGCTCAACATCTACTCTGAAGCTACCTTAGGGACACAAGTGTTTCAGACGCATGTGTTTCCAGCAATTGTCTGAAGACACTATCTCAAAACCCTATCAACCCTAGCTTCAACCAATTCTATTCACATCATACATGTTGAACGAAACAACCCGGTCAATATGCCCTAGTACAGAGAAATACTATATTGGACCTATAATGCAGACCAAAATGTTGAATCTCAACGATGTGAATACCTCGACACTCGGCGATAGACTGCCCTGTATCAATGAACGGTAATTGCTTTTATACCTACCGACGGAAGTCCTCGGACTTTACCGTTCAACCACACTAATTTAACACAAAGCATTAAATTCACCAAAAAGATTTAGCAGTTAGACTCGACCCAAGCTAAATCATCAAATAATTTCCTCACATTACCCACGCCTCCGATTACATGCGTCCCGCATGAACACAATTTAAATCAAAAACACAATAATATAACTTGAATATTCATCATCAGACTTAATTAATTTGGCTCAACATTCAATAATTTCTCATCTTATCCCAGCTTCTAAATTTTTAAAATTCTCAGCTATGCTACCTTCATCAGAAAACCTTTTCGTGACACATATAAGTCTACTTCTCATCTAATACCCTTTTCTAAAATTTCAAAACTCCAAAGCCAACTTCTCCTGCTCAGACAATAAATCTCTGTCTTTAAACGCCACTTTATGTCTGAGAATAATATCCGAGTTCAGAACCCGGACTGAATTTTCGGGGTTCATATTCATCCGACTTACATTTTCAAAACTACTCTTAACCTTGTTCGCCACAAAATAATCACGTACTTCCAAAATATTCCGAGATCATTGTTAAGCCATTCTTAGTAAATATACGAAAGGAACAAGTTATGCGTGGTTTGACAATTGTTTGATCGTCGATCGTTTTATCCCACCGCTGCCACCAATTTTTGTAACGTGCCCCGAGCGGAAGGCACATACAAACCGACTATTTGTCTGACCCTATATATATAATTTTTCGCCAAAAATAATTTCAAGATGTCTGAGCAATGTATATTGTTTGGAACAATATAATAAAATTTTCCTAAGCTACTTTGCTCCCAAATGATTATAATGATTTCAGAAATGATTGGGACGAAACGAAATTATCAAGGTTAGAATCAGCCGAACATATGCAAACAATCTCCAGGACAATGAACGCCTGGACAAAATGATTGGTTTCAAACTCTCAGGCACTCACCCTGAGCAAAATCTGTCTGAAACAAAACAATCTAACATTTCATGCACACTCTCAGCGCACACGCTGAGCAATAAAATATAAGGATCATTCATTCCAGACAATGATGGTTCGAACCAAATATTTTAACACACAATCACACTCTTACAACAACCATATCTGAGCACTTTAAATTTCAAACAGTGCTCAACAAAGTCATGAACAAATCATAACCAAAACAAACCTCAAGCAAAACGCCTTCAAACATACACTAAAACGCTGCTGAACAATAGTGTCTCAGACTTATGTGATATCCCGAGGATGCGAGAACCTCTTCGTCAGCAATAGTCTGGGAACACTGTCTAACCTGAAACCTATCCTCAGCATCTATTCTGAAGCTACCTAAGGGACAGAAGTGTCTCAGACGCATGTGTTTCCAGAAATTGTCTGAAGGCACTATCTAGAAACCCTATCCTCATCACCTACTCTGAAGCTACCTTAGGGACACAAGTGTTTCAGACGCATGTGTTTCCAGCAATTGTCTCAGGACACTATCTAAATACCCTATGCTCAACATCTACTCTGAAGCTACCTTAGGGACACAAGTGTTTCAGACGCATGTGTTTCCAGCAATTGTCTGAAGACACTATCTCAAAACCCTATCAACCCTAGCTTCAACCAATTCTATTCACATCATACATGTTGAACGAAACAACCCGGTCAATATGCCCTAGTACAGAGAAATACTATATTGGACCTATAATGCAGACCAAAATGTTGAATCTCAACGATGTGAATACCTCGACACTCGGCGACAGACTGCCCTGTATCCATGAACGGTAATTGCTTTTATACCTACCGACGGAAGTCCTCGGACTTTACCGTTCAACCACACTAATTTAACACAAAGCATTAAATTCACCAAAAAGATTTAGCAGTTAGACTCGACCCAAGCTAAATCATCAAATAATTTCCTCAAACTAACATACGAGGGGTGTTAAAAGTAATGAAAATGCAGTTATATTGCAGAGCATATATCGAGTTTTAGATGTTTTTAATTATTCCTTGATGCGTCGATCCTTATTCTTAATACTCGAAATTGAAATTTTCAGTAAAGGAAAGTAGCTGTGTCAGAACCTTTTCTAGGGTTTATAAAGGTCACTGCGAATTTTCCGGATATATACCAAAAACAAGTCAGCTTTATCGTCTTTTCTTATTCATGAATTATTATTTTGTAGAAATTGTGATTTCCTGTTAGATAAAAATTGTATTACTTTATAGCAATTTAACCATTAAAATTATCAGTTTAAGAACTCGAATGACGGTGTCTTAGCAAGTCCAAAAGAGAAACAGTTTTTCGATCAAGAATCAAGATTAAAATTACTTAACGGAATCTCACAATTTATACATAGATATATACTCTGAGTATTAATCTTCAGCACACGATTGGCATTTAAAAAAAATCCTTTGTCTATGTTTACCAACAAGTGTTGTTACGAACCCCAATCATTTCTCACTATTTCATCTTACCTCCCCTGTTTTGGACCTTGTCCGAAGCCAGAACAGGAGATCAAATTAGTTTTATAATTAAATAGATAAGTATGAACGTCGTTACTTTATGATGTATTCAAAATGTTTAAGCATTGCTTTATACTTTTCTTTATTTTTATCTGAACCATGTTAGCGATTATTGCTTTAGCCGAAAACTAAGCTAGTAAACACAAGTATATCCTATTTAAGGTTCTATAAAATCGCCAATGTTTGACTTGGGTAAATGCTTGTTAGACAAAAGTTTTTGCTTACAGCAGGCACTGATATAACTTGTTTACACTTATCAATATGAATAATGGAATGACTTTTGATTACTTTTCGAAAAGCATTCGTAGATGAAATAGACACTTTGAAAGCCAGCGAACACAACAAATCAGGCTCGGTTTGATAAAACCTGTTCAAGGGCAGTGAAAGGAATGCGTATTTATGTCCACACCACATAGCCCCGGTTTGAGCGCTACTCAATGTTTACACAATATTTGTATCGTACACAATTGCTTTTACGTTGTTTTTTAATTGAGCAAGTCCAAAACATAAACCGACACATATTATGTTTTTGCAATACGAGACATCTTTTCTAAAGTAACCTGACAGTCAATTAAGTATATAATCCGATCTAAAACAAATACTGGAACGGATTTATCAGCGCGTTTAAAGTCAAATTAAAATATTATATTTGGGCCAATGCGTATTAGGAACAAAATCCACGCACTTTAAAATTTTGCACCCCTTATACACCTCGTAGAATACAACCAAGGACTCCGAGCTATTTTATCTTTCAAATAGGCCATGTGAAAACAAGGTCATATAATGTATGCAAAAAATTGGTATTGTCAGTTTCATCCCTTTGGCTAAGTAAACAATACTGACATATTTATTTCATATTATTTATTGATATTTTGAAAAAGGGAATGATATAGATGTTACTTTGTTGTAGATGTTAACAGATCCCTAACCTATATTTTATTTACCTTTTAAATGTTGTTTGAGCATTTTTTCATTAAGTGTATGGAATGTACATCATGTTTATATGCAGTTACTGTAAATGTAAGACCGCTTTCGCTTAATGAAGATGTTTAATGATGCAAAAGTTCTTGATTTACATTTTCGCTGCCGGTGTTTGAGTCTGGAAACAAGCAGATCATTTATATTTTACTCGGCCGTTTATGAGCGAGTCTCAAAAAAGAGTACGATAGGTTGGTGGAGACCAGATTTCACTTAATAAAACAATAAACGGTACCTGAAGGTAATTTCATACCGTTTAAAGATTTCAAGCTCGTATCACTCTGTCGTTTGTCATCGCAGCTGTAATCAGTGTTTGTGTCACACATGTTTAATATCTTCTTTATTCAACATGCAGACATCTAACCTGATATCTGAAACATAAGGACAACTTATTGTAGTCATGTGTTAGTTCAAGATATAGGGTTTTTTCTCGTCTGCTGATTTAGTGCTTTGATATTAAAGCGTTGTGTATTTGGCAAGGATTCAAACCGAGTCCGCTATTTATATAGTTTTCGTGCGTTACAGTTCTATTTAATCCTTTACTCCACAAATACATCTTTTATCGCATGGCATATGTGCATTCTGATCAGAATCTACAACGTTATCTTTGGGATTTACTAGGTCCTGACAAAAAACCAATAATGTTAATCCAGATCAGATGATATTGATATGATGGGTGATCTGGATCTACACTGGTTGCCTACAGAGAGATAGATCTTTGGAGTAAAGAGATTAAGCGTTTTAAAAAGTTAATGATTAGTCAAAAACTCAAAGCTCAAATAAATACATTATTTAAATCATTTTTTTGCCTCTGATTTTGCAAGTAACGATTACTTTAGCACTTTAAAACATCATTAAAAACTTTACATGTTTATCATTAAATGTTGGATCCGTGAATACGACCAAATCGCCCTAAAATAAACACATTTCAGACGCGCAACATTATAAGATTAACGTTCGAAATATTTGAAAAATACTGCAACGTCATTGATTAAAAATAAATTCAACTTTTAAATATTCTTATTTCGATATTAAATAATACGTAAACCTTTCAATACGGCAACGCAGAATGTATAATGCTTTAATGCTTTAAAAATATGTTGCTTACCTTTTTTCAATTGCACGAGGATAATACGATGGTGTACATGGGACTCTAACCTAGTCAGACTATATAATGTAATGCATATTATTTCACCTTTTAGATATCGGTTAGTTTTCTTCACTTATTTTACCTCAAGTCAAAAATCATTTTGAATTACACAAAGAAAACTATAAACAATAACTTATTTCAAAAATTTCATTCCTCCTTTATATAATTATCTTAATCAAGAAAGCATCCGTTTTATTTAACATAACGGTACTGAAATATTTTACACCTCTATAATGTTTTCTTATCCTGTATTCACCCTGGCTAACCTGGTACGCTTCGCGAACGGCACTACGCCGCGATCACGGCATATGCAACGCTTTTAACCGGCATAACCGGTGTCAATGTAGGAGATTGTGTGGGGTAAGGTTGGAAAATCGCCGAGTCTTTGGTTAGATATTTAAATAATACTCAAACCAATAGGCCTATACGGCTGTCAGATCATGGCTATTTATGGTTCTAGTCTTCTCTGTGTCCAGAATACAGTAGTTTGCTCAATCATTCGTGAAAATGGACCTCTCTGTGCTGCAAAAGTTGTAAATTTCCTGTTCAAATGTATTTTTCTTGAGCTAAACTAAAGTTTAGTGAAGAATTATGACTGCATAAAAAATGTCTGTATTGGAGGACACTGCAGTGTAAAAGTGTGTGTTTTATCTATATTTTACCTGCTTCTTGCCAAAAAATGAGAGGCCACGCACCGTACACCGGCACTTGATTTTTGCTACGCTGCGTATCACGGCATTTTATTCGATGCTGGTATAAAACTATACTTTGGTTGTCAAAATCTTTTACTGTTTCTTCACATTTAATTGAACCGTAGTTTGATGTGTTGGTGTACATTGCAAAACAGATTTTGATATACTTAAACATTCTTCCATCAACAAGCAGGAGCGAATCCGGAGGGTAGTCTTTGGGGTTGCTCAAGCCCCCTTTTGGCGCATCAGTATTTCGTTTTAATGGTGATTATGGCCAGAAAGTTGGAATTATCACATAACTGCCCTGTGACTGACCAAAACGAACTTCTTTTGTGAAAATCTTTGATTCGACCATGAACAAAGCTAGCAGAGTATTTCACGCAATACCTGAGTCCGCTACCGATGAAAACCCCAATCAATAAATTGTGAAAGATAGACAGATTTATCTGACGTTGATTGTTTCAATAAAAGTTAAATTGAATATAAAAATCTACCCCTTGTCAAGAAGCAGTAGGGTGTGGGTGGGGCAAATCAACATTAAGCATTGTTTCAAACTTTGTCTATTACATGTAAAATGTAATATATTATTGTTTAACAAACTTAATGTTTATTGACAAAAATCATTTATAGAAGTCGGATGAAAGACTAGATTTTGAAAGATCGTATTGAAAAGAAAAGAAATTAATTTATGTTATATTTTTGCGTTCAACTTGTCTTATTTTTACAACACTAATTAAGGGAGTATCCGTGGTCCGATTTTGTCCAATTTTTGATATGTTGTTGTTTATACTAATTGTGACGGGTATTAAACATTTCATTTCTTTTGCGCCCGCCCGGCTAGCTCAGTGGATAGAGCATCGGACTGTCAATCCAGGGGTCGTGAGTTCGATCCCCAGCCGAGGCGGGAAAAATTTCTCCGTGACAATTGAACTCGGACATTGCGTCTGAGAGTCATTTGTCCCTCACCTCTGATTCAAGTGAGGAAGCAGTCAGTCGCTTGCGGAGAAATTGGTTAGTACTGGTTAGAGACCCAGGAACACCGGTTAGGTGGACTGACCGCCGGGATATAACCAGAAAGGTGTTGAAACCAGGCGTTAAACCCCAAACAAACAAACAAACAATCATTTCTTTTGCAATTTTGCATAGGTTTGGCGTATTATTTCGTAATGTGACTGTGCTAATAAAGTTTATTGCAAGTAATTGACTTGACCTTTGACATGTGGTGAAAAATGTAATGTTGTAGATTATGCTGTAGTCACTTTAATCTGTGTACCAAGAGCATGATATGCAGGATATGATTTGTCAGCCGTATAGGCCTATTGGTTTGAGCATTATTTTAATATCTAACCAAAAACTGCGATTTTCTTACCTTACCCCACAAAATCTCCTACATTGACACCGGTTATGCCGGTTAAAAGCGTTGCATATGCCGTGATCGCGGCGTAGTGCCGTTCGCGAAGCGTACCAGGTTAGTCAGGGTGGTATTTCAGTTGATTGCTCGGATGTCACTATAATAAACTTTATTTCGGTTTCTGATTTATATATTGATCCAACGACTGTAATTCAAAAGAATAAATCAAACAGTACCATTTTAACTGATATTTCAAATCATGTATCTCAGAAAAAAATTCAGCTTGATTTATCTTATTGATTTAGTTGTACAAATAAAATTTGAAATGTGTATTTGCTGATAAGGGACGTGACGACGGCGGTGTGCGTCTTACATGAAAAGGCCGCGGTTGCTTTTCTGATTGTAGAAAAAAACTGACAAATGAACCGCTTAAACAAATGTTAGTCGTAAAAGATCCATTCTTTATTTTACCATCCAGTGGATGAAACTGTGCTTGCACCGACATTCGAAGGAAATAGTGGATAAATACTTCGACACATAAAATAACAAACTGGTTAAATACCATCTTGTTTCAAGGTTGCAAGAATGTTGAACACCCTAAAACCCCAGTAACACAGAGCCATCGGTGATCGATCGGTAGTTTGTTTAGCAAAATTAAGGAGTGAACAGATGACAAGGGATTTACCACCGATATCAACTATTGGTCACCTGTTTGCCACCTATCAATTGTTATTGGGGAAAGATGAGTTTCGTCGGTGAAAAATAACCGATCGGGATTTTTAGACATGTATAAAATTCTCGATCGGTGAAAATATTATACAAATCACCGATCGACAACTTGTCAACAACCGATCATCACCGAGCGTCAACCTGTCTACAACCGATTTCACCGATCGACAACCTGTCTACTACCGATATATCGGATGGGTCACCGATAAGCAACCGATCAACTAATACTTACCACCGATAGAACAAAAAAGATGAGAATTAATGTTTACCAGCAACCCATGAAATATCTATTTAACCGATGAACACTTGTCAATCACCATGGCTAGTTACACAGAAAAACCAGAAATAAAAAAACGCATAACAACCGATCAAAACAGCCACTTACTTAAAATGAAACAACCGATTGGGCACCGACCGTCTGTGTAACTGGGGCCTAATGGAAGGAACATCCTCTGGTGATGCAGGCACAGTTTCATCCACTGGGTGGTCAAAAAAAGACATATTAGATACATCTATGGGGGACAATCTACTCGAAGTGCAGTTTACTTAAACAAAGTTGATGTTGAGTTTTAGTCCCTGTTAAATATCTCAAATCCCTACAGACAACAAAAATTTTAACAGGTGTTTTTCCACGTGAATTGAGTCTATTTCAATGAGAACTTTTGTGGATGATTAAAATGGATCAAATTAAATTGTTTTCAACCAAAGGGGCAAATTTTAAATGACAGAATCTCCATTTTTCTTCGAATGCAGTTAATGTAAATAAAAAACGCCCGACGTAGCCGGAAATTGCGCGATAGTACGAGTGCTTCACTTATTTTCCTGAACCCGTCGAAAAATGGAAAAAGGACGAAGAGGGGTAACTTCGGGATACATATCATTAAATACACAAAATGTCATTCGTTATTTTTGAAAAAAAATGATTGGACATTAATGCTTACAATGACAGTCACTTCACACAATTTGAAAACCGTTTTAAAGCCTTCAAGTCTTGGCGTTTTGGAATTTAATTGTAATCGATTTTTATGTCATCAGTTTTCCCCTGTCAAAATTCCATTCTGTTTAGTTCCATTGTTTTCTCGTTTAGGGCAAACCCATTCTTTTATCTGGGGACCATACGCCGCTGAATATGAAATGGTATATAATCTGCAAATACCGCACTGAAGGTTCAATGTTCATCATCATTTCATCGTTTGGGATGGATCAAAATTGTATTGTTTAATGGTGTAAATATTGAGTTGCGCTCAACCCTGGACAAAAAAGGAGTGGGCAGTAATATGCTTATTCATTACTGACCATGAACAGGCTTAATCAAACCGAGCTTGCAATATTTTCATATTTTTCGTGTTCGGTGGCTTTCGAAGATCCCGTTTCATCTATTTCACTACACACCTAATCATTTAGTATTATTTGTCCAAACAGAATCTTCAACAGTGTTAAATGTTGTCAAAAAACGAACTCAAGGAGAAAACACTGCAGCTGTTTGGGGTTAGGCTAAACCCCGTACGTGTTATGTCGCAAAACGGTAACATTATCGAAACGGTATATTCTGAAACACTTCCAAAATTCTTTCATTGAGTCTGCGTTCAGAATAAGATCCATTTGTTGCCACTGTGATTGTCTTGCACAAACGCACATAACACAGCTTAATGTAACCCTGTTGTAACTGTTTGTAACCGGGTATGAGATTTAGATAATTTTTTTGGTTGTTGTTGTTGACGGTGGTGGTGTTGTTGTAAAAAAAAAACAAAAAAAACGTCGTATTTGCTGTTGTTCCCCTTGGGAAAATTGTTCCTCCTTTTACATTAAAATCAATTCGGTCGACACGTTAAAAATGTATTAATGAAAGTTGTACTTGACATTGTTACAGTTTTTAAAGATTCAATTTCAATAATTATAGTGGTAATTTCTAAGATTTTCATAAATGAATTTCATTTTGCTAGTTGCTGTGTGTATGATTTATCGTTGAGTTGATATTTCAGCAGTTAGCATTATCTGTTAACAGGATATGATTTCATAACTGGGGGTTGAGTGTAACTCGAGGTCAACCTTCCTGATTTATGTTGCTAACATTTCTTATATGGGGTGAACGTTTGTTAAAATGTAAGCATGCTATCAGGCTCACTCTTCATATGATAGCGCTAACAAGTTGACAAGTTGATATGCTACAATTGCAATTGGATCTACATGAAAGAACTTATAAAAAGGGGTTCTTCTATTTTCGGGTTGTTTTGCCAGTTTTGATTTCTGCATTGCTCTGCGGAACACATTTAACCCTTTTTCTTTGGGTTACAACTAATGCCTATTAGAGTACTCATTGCATTCGTAGCGTACGAGAACAGTTTTGATAATGTGCATTCAATAGAATTGACTAAAATAAATAATATCTAGAATTCAACTATGAAATAATGTGTGCATTTTGTTTCTTAACGGTTTCAATATGACTGGCTACCATTCTTTTTAGTATTCTCTAACGGTTACTATCCTATCATATTATTTTAATCTACTACTGCATTGACTGAGTAGCGATATTGATTTGTGGAAGTTTAGTATGAATTAGGAACAATCAAAAGTAAACCTTACAAAAAGGGAAGTATGCATATCGTTAATAGCGATATAAAGAAACAAAGTCTTCCCACAGTCAAACATAAAGATGATAGAAAAGAGCTAGATGATAATATGATCAGTTTTAAAAAGAAACAACACATAATTGACAAAAGAAGAAACCACGACGGTTACTGTCTTAGAACGGTCAGTGGCAAACTGGTATTTAAGGAAGATTCTACGGTATACCAATCTCACACTTGCCCAAAAAAATTCCTTTGAACATACACATACATGTTGCCTTAGTAAATAAATTTCAACCAAATCATTACTTGACAGTGTTAAATACAAAAACACTAAAATTAAATAAAACATTGGTAGTTTTGGTACTACACATAGAAATGGGTTAGCCTAACAAGTAGTATACATTGGTACAAATCGTGACGCGGACACGCTGTTGTATTTGCATGCTTGGTATTTAAATCTTCAACTGAAAAATTGTTACATGTGCCTATTCGATTGCGCGCGGTGAAAGGGACTTGTGATTCTGTGAATAGATTTTTCTCGAAACCTATTCGAAGAAACTAGAAACTTGAATCTGTCTCTACTGTCATAATGCGTGATTATTTTGTGCTACTTTTTTGGCTCATGTCTTCAAAGAACGTAAATGTCTGAATCAGCTGCTATGAATTCCGATTACATGATATAAATACATATTACAGTCTTTCAGTTATCTGACAAAAAGTGAGTGTATTGCACAGCAACAAACGTTCGAAATAGATAAGAAAGATTCTTTAAACTATTAATAAATACATCCTCTTATCGTTTTAAGTTCCATTTACATTCAACCACTTGCAGAAAGTCACGTGGGTTTTATGTTTTGTCTTTTCGATTGTAAAAGACAAACAAACGCATTGTGAACAAGACTGCAGGCTCGAGTTCCACAAGGTATTAGAGTTACAGTTTTCCCAGTCCACATTAGGATGCAGGAAGCAGTCATCGAGTGTGATCAATATAAGTTGGAAAAACTTGTTTCACAATCGATGAAAAATAAATAACTCTAAACTTTAAAGTAAAAAGACATTTGCTAAACGTTACCAACACTATGGGATCTATAACAATTAATTGCCCATTAATAAATCTGTAAGTAATAATCAGTTTATTAAATGAATTTAAAACATTATTGATGCTTTAAATGACCATCTGTCAATATTGTTGAACCTTAAGGGGATGCAAACATGCTTTTTTCGTATGTACGTTGAACAAAAAGGCATTCAGTACAATCTGAACCGTTCACAACGTCTTGCTTCTCTCTTACGAATCCATTACGATTACGCCGAGATTGTGGCCGCGACGGCCAGGATAACCACGAATCTACAAAAGCTACAAACACAAATGGAAGGACACCGACGTTTAATAGAGAGATACTTGGAGAAAATTTAGCATTCAAAGGAAAACAAATATAGGGTTGAGTTCAACCCAATTCTGTATCCAATCGATGAGAAAATGAAAGTTCTAGAGTCACTAAATCTTAGCACAAACAGACGCAGATGGAACTGCAGAAAAGACATTTCAAACCGACGAGTACGTAATGGAATCGGAGATCAAGTTATGTCACCTACGAGCGTTCCGAGGTCAGCAGAAACCTAAGTACTGCACAACCCGCCGAGACAACCAAGGAAACATTTAGGAAACAACGAAGAGCAGAGCAACAACAACCTCTGTTTAAATCCTAATGCAAATTCTTTCAATCCCGACAGAACTGTAAGTATCTTTTCTCATTTTGGTAGCGCTGTTAATTCGTCACAACTCTTAAGACTACCGAAGATGTTGTTGCCAAGATTCAGTGGTGATCTTCTACTGTGGCAATCGTTTTGGGATAGTTATACCTACTAATGTTAATCTAACAGATATACAAACATTAACTTACCTGATATACCAACTTAAAGGCAATGCTGCTCGTGTAATTGAAGGTTTCGCCATGACCAATGCAAATTACGCATTAGAGTAACTTAGGGAAAGGTTCGAAAAGCAACACAAAATCACGCACGCCGCTTTACAAGCCTTACTAAAATTACCTGCACCCTCGAGTAAAATATCCAGTCTCAGATTTTTAATGATAAATTGAGACGTATATTAGTAGTTTAGAAGCTAGGGGACTGTGTTAGGAAAATTATGGAACTTTGTTAGTGCCCGTAATAATAAGACAAGATGCCAAGTGAAATTCGTAAACAATTAGCTCGTGAAAGCGGTGAAAATAACTGGGTATATGCTGGTCAACGTCTACGTCGTGCTGTTAACATAGAAATGACCCGAAAGATGATATATACGAGGCTACATCGTCGTTTCTTAAGGAAGCGAAATCAAGGAGGAGAGCACAGCAAGATTCGAAGCCTTCAGGCGTAAGTTCATTTCATTTCAACTGTACCTTTTGCGACGGCGAACACAAATCAAGTGAGTGTAAAGCTTCTACAGACTCTGAACCTAGGCTTAAAGTTGTTAAAGAGAAACACTTATGTTTTAACTGATTAGGCAAACATCCAGTCTTTAGTGCAATTCCAGTAAGGGATGTCAAAATTGCTAACCTAAGCACCATACGACAATGGTGTAACCAGGCGAAATAAAGAGACCAACACATTTGAAACAGCCGTAATACACTCTTACACAAGCCAGCCAGACAAAGGAGTTCTACTGATAACTGCCGTAGCAACAATATTGTCAGCAAAGCACGTTTAAACAGAAGCCAACATATTATGTGATGAAGAGTGCAAACATCATTCATTACAAAACAGTTAGCAGAAGTGCTTGAACTTAAAGAGAAGGCACAGATATAATATACTTTTTATTGTTTGGCAGCAGAAATAACAAGATGCAGCAGGAAGACGTCGTAACATTATATTTAATTGCAGACAATCGCCAGCAGATCCCTGTTGGAGTTAAGAACGTGTCGACAATTTCAACGTCTTGCAACAATAGACAACAGCATACAGTGTCAGAGCTATCATATCTCCGAGGTCTTAAACTTGCACAATCAGTGACCGGAGATTAGACTTTCACCATATCAATTCTGATCGGTGCCGACTTCTATTGGGGCATAGTAGAAGACCAAGTTATTCGCGGCAACGGACCTACTGCTGTCAAATTCAACATAGGCCACCTGTTATCTGGACCAATACATGCAACGATATCTCGAGCTACAGATCACGTGTTCAACATAATGGCATCGCACTCACCTAAAGACATTGATATTATCACCGAACAGAAGCGTAGCAGATTCATTGAGAAGCCGCTGATAAATCTGTTACGTACGTTTCTTCAAACACTGTCAACCTGGAACCGTTAATTTTAAACCGTCTCACCTGTTGTTCGGATGTAATACGACGTCACCATCGTATCACGAACATTACACAGATAATTATATTGCTTTACTTCATAGTGACGGGACGACTCTCACCAGTCGAGCCACAATGCAAACGAAAATCCTCAGGCAATTCAAGAAACGCTGCAAATACTTGACCGCACTACGGAAGCATCATAATATTACAGGATCTAACGAAAGATGTCGTCGCGAAGGTAAAGACGAAACATGGACAGACCAATCGCAAAACAACTGGAAACAATTAAAACTGACGATTACAAAAAAGCTAAAATGAAAGTTAAACATACATAAATGTTTTAACGAATGTAATTATTTGAATAACACAAGTTTTACTGACTGTTCAAATGTGGTTTATTAAGTTAGGGGATATTATATATTGTTCATTCTTACTTGCAACTACAGACTGTTTAACATAATTACAAAGAGTGTTGTTTAGATATTAAATTGACATTTAACATTTACATTAATGTTCAAATAAGAAGACATATGCTTTCATATTACTTTTCGTAGCCAACAGTATGTTGAGAATGTACGTTATTGTTTCGTATACATGTATGTACGTATGTACGTGGAACAAGGGTGTCACTCAATACAATCTGAACCGTTCACAGTATCGTACTCCTCTCTTACGAGTCCCATTAACATTCACGCCAATATGCTCCTTGGGTGGGGTAATGTACAAACTTTGATTCAGATCTTCTTAGAAGTGGAGTTATTTTAAAAATAAAAAACAAGACCGTATAATTACCAACACTTCTCAAAATTGTATTACATATATTGTGAATAGCACACAGTTCAAAATATAATCGCACGAGAATTTAAGGTAAAAATCACTTGCATCCTTTTACAAAACTGAAAATCGTTTTAGCAAAAGTGCAAAGCTAATACTAAAATGACAAACGAACGATAAGAACTTTGAAAAAACTTAGCCCTTCTTGTCAACTTCCTGCATTAATAATTCTTTGCCATTTTAATAAAAGTGAAAAAAATGTAGTGTCCAGATTCTGTAGTTACATATGAATCCTTAAGATATTGAAAGAGTATTGATTTATATAATAATGGCAAACGAGTGATGAGACATAGACACATTTTATGAAGAAATGAATCTGCAGTTTACCAGTTTCTGATAAGTGTACCCAAAGAGTAGTAAAAAAATGAATGTGGATTTGAAATGAAAGACAACAACGGTGGGTTCTAGTTAAAAGGGATATTGTGAAGGTAAATTAAAGAGTGTAATCAAAGTCTGATAAGCCTTTCTGAGAAAACATGTAATTTGCAAAAGTTTTCGAACACCCATAGTATTCTTATTACAGTTAATATACAATATCTTACTGTCATCTATTTTAAGTTTTTGTTGACGGACCGACAAACCGACAGACAGACGAAAGTCTTCAAAGACATTAAACTCATTTAAATGCTTGTAAATAATAAAAGAAACAACAATAAGCAAATTCATTGCATTATTAACAAGGTGCTTGTGGTGGGATGAATGAAAGATGAATAAGATATTTCAAACATCTTTCCTTTAGGACTGAAAGATAAACTTTTAAGTGGTGTTATTTGATATAACTTAGTGTTTTTCCGCGTGTTGGTATTTTAATTCACGTGAATTGTTCGTTTTGTTTATTGAAAATGGTTTGATGGCATGTAAGGTAATTTGAATTGAGTTCTTTGTATAGATGATATGTGTTTAGAACTCATTGTTAAAATGCAGATTCGTCTTGGTGTATTTTCGCATGAGTTATCTTCATTAATAAAGAGATTTTTTATGCCTATTGTTTTTAATTTTTGATTTTTTTGTTCATTTTATAAGACAGACTTATATACTTTGAGAATAATGATAAACGTGTTTATACGAAATAGAAAGAAAACTTTTAAAAGCTACAGAACATGACTGAATATATTTTAGGCTCGGTTTGATTAAGCCTATCCATGGGTAGTAATGAAAATCCATATAACCGCCCATGCATTTGTTATCTGACAATAAAACAGAATTAAAAAAGAACTAAAAGCTTTGATTTTTAACGAATTACAATAAACAGAGTTTGTTATTACATTTGTTATTACAAATCTACAAACTGCAGATTAAAGACATCATACAAATTAACAAGAGAACCTGTTTGGTAACGGGCTTAGAACGGTCAGTGAAAAATAAAAACCTTTGATATAGCCCAGATTACAGGGTGCACCATCTTGACTCTTGCCTCGGCAAGTCCTTAAAAACAAACGTGTACAAGTTGCCTTAGTAAACAATCTCTTAATAATTGGCCCAAGAAGAACAGACAGATACTGGTAATTAAGAAAACAATATTTTAAACGAATTTTCAATACATAAAGTTTTATTGAGATCTGACGTAAACGGTTGATATCATTATCCTTAATCGAGACATTAATCCGCCGTGGTACATATATTTTTTCTTTAATTATTTGCACTGTCACATTTCGGACATAAATCGTATAATTAAGTCTTAATTACCAGCCTGCTGTTAATTTTCCCAAACATTACAGGGCTTCGTTAGAACGTGAATGATTGTACGTGGTCCACATGATGTCTTTTACACTGAGGTCCACATGATGTCTTTCACACTGAGGTCCACATGATGTCTTTTACACTGAGGTCCACATGATATCTTTTACACTTACACTAATGTTTCCGTTTATGTTCTACAGATTTATGGCAATAATAAGTAATATTTGTAATCAGCATTGCAAATACCGATTCCCGTCTGATTTTCAGCTAGTAACTTTCTTCAAGACGATCTAAAGTTAGCCACTGAAAAGTAATTTGAACTTCGTCCAAAAACTTTTCTGTTTAATCGTTTCGAAGCCCATTGTTTCGTTGTAATTTTTCTTTAATCTTTCAAACTCAAGTTTCATATCTCTCTCTTTTTCTTGTTTCATGACCTCCAGTTGCTTCTGAAAATGTGCCGTAAGCGATTCCTGCACTTCTTTACGCAACTTTTCTAAAAGAAAAATACGTAAAACAATCTTCAAAAACACTCCTCAATTATTACATCATAGCAATCTCTATGACTGGGTCTTGTGTAAGTGGCAAATCCTTATATGCATATTTCACTGTTTTCACAACATTTGACACTTTAACACAGACTTAAAATAATGACATTCGTCGCTTCAAAGTGTGCGCGGACTGAAGCACAAAGAAAATAAACATTTAAAAAAATCTGATAAACGAAACTTTTCAACAAAAGAAATTGATGATGTTAAAATGAATTTTGATTAATAGAAATACTATAGTATAAGAGCTTAAAATTGTTCTCTTTTACCGTTTCGTTCTTCTTCTTCTCGGAGTTTCGATTTGTATTCGACACGTAACTTTTCATCTTTTATGTTCTTCTTGTAAGTAAGAAATGCAGTTTGTCTCTGAAATTGAATTGCATGATCATGACTTAATCACAAATTTTATTATATTAAATTATGAATGATGAAAAACATCCGAAGTTATTGTATCTATTTAATATTAATTAGTATGGTTGATTTATTTCGTACCTTTAAACTTGGTTCTAAAATTAAAAGATTAGGGCCCAATTTGGTATGTTTTTACATTTGTTAACAAACACCTGCTTTCAATTTCTTATGTCTGTAGGGGATTTACAGAACTACTTTATGTTTAAATAGATTTGCATTGTTTCGAATACATATTCACTACACGATTCTTTTTATAATGCTTCTCTTGACTAGTTGATTAAATTATAATTATATCATACTTCATTATTAGTTATTGTGTTAATTTTTGACTGGAAACAATAATATATCTACGTATCATATGTGTATTCATTTTGGTTCCAAACAAAGAACAATGAAGTTTGGGAAAAACTGCGAGCAAATTTATTTAAATAAAGAAAATGTAATCGTTTCATATGAGAAAAGTCTACATCGTCAGGGTCAAAATCTCTTGACTCCTTAAGGAACGCCATCTCCATGTCTTCAATATTTTGCTTGTACAATGTCAAGCCAAATTTGTTGTCATATCGCCCTTGTGTTAGGCTTTTTCTGACTGTGCTTTCGTGGAGAGTTTCCAGCGTAATTGCTAAAACCCGTTGTACTTCTTTTGTGTTTTCATCCATTTTTTCCTTCTGAGCATCTTCCATTTTCCCCTGAAATAAGCATTATCAATTCTTTTTCATCAACTGGACGATTAATAACTTAACAATTAGACAAGTTTGCTTACAAAGCTTGTTCATATCTGCCATCATCATGTCTATGAAACAAATCTGCAACATTATTCATGCATAAAACATGTTTCATAAGCATAAGATACATGTGCATTAAAGCAGTTTTATATTTGAAATAAATATAATTTTTGTTTATTTCATGTGTAAGGGTGTTTTTTTATTCATTTGTTATGCAATTAAGATATTTCTGATATTTAACAACTTCATAGAATCATTTTTGAAAATAACTTGGCATGTTCATAAAAATATTGCTAATATAATTTCCATTAAGCAATTATTTAACAACATGCATACAACAGCAAACATATACAACAAAAGAAGTTAATAGCATTGCAAAGCAAAAGGGGCGGGTACTCAATGATCTTACCGAGACCAGATCTCCTGGAGTAAAATCAGCAAAAACACGTTGACATGGATAAAAGAAACAAATTGAGCTTCTAGGTTCTTATACAAGATTTCCCTCATGAACCTTCATAAACTATTAAACCACTGCCACAATCGTGCAACCAAAGAGGTTAGCAAAATGATCAACTGTTGATGGGTTAATCATATGGCCAGCTGGGCGCTGATGAATATCATGTTGGTAACCTTTCTTTTTAAATTTACAGACGGTTTTTACGAATATGGAGAATTTAAAATTGTCTTTGTTATCTTCTTAAGTTTATAATTTAAATCTCATCGAGAAAGAAAGAAAACTGTTTATTATATCGAAGGTGGCAGAAAGACAAAAAAGAAGAATATATCAAAGTTTAGACCAAACGTATCTTACTATACCTTTATCTCTCCCCATTAATGACGAAAAGGCTCACGGAAGACACAATGTCCTAAATGTTTTAAACATTCTAAATGTTACAAATATTGTAAATAAAGGCGATTTTTATTAGGGAAATAATAAACTATTACATCACAAATAACAATAGAAAATAGAAAGAATACTTTTCCTTCTACTTGATGTAACCATTTAGTTATGTAAGATAACATTTCGATTACGTACGAACAATTTATCAGGAAAAGATGGTATAGGTACCAAGATTTAATAAACGAGAGAGTCCGTCTAACAGCTGTAGAAGACACTATAAACAACAACTCAAGTAAAACAAGCGAGTTAACAGACCAACTCAAGGTTGCTGGAATAATTATATTTCATAAAGGAGAAGAAGGAATGGCCTCTTAAAATTTTCTAAACATTTTTACCAACAATTTTGATCGACATATTGACAATCAATTGTTGTTGTTGTTGTTGAATTGAATTTTATTTAACAACGATTAAATTGACCTAAAAGGCTAACCCGCCCAGGATGCTGACAGTTATACTGGCAGATTCGCCGTGATGATAATTTACCTTAGTCACTGAGCTGACCGGTTAGCCAGCATTATATATCAACAGTCTAAGAGTTGTCTGCTGTAGTGTTTCAATATAAAATCAGAGAGAGAAGCATAAACCGATACCAAAGTTAATTTTCTGCTTTCTTTTTTATTGTTGGTTTGTGTATTAATTTTCAAGTTTTTTACATGAATATTAATGAGTGTATAGCAATCGGCAGCATTTAACGAACCAATTCACGACATTCTTTAAAAGCTAACACAAATATACAAAAACATATTTCCGATATACTATTCAACAAAACTCAAGCTACGTGTTTAGATTAAAAGATTTACCATAGCTTTGTCCTCAAATTTATTCAGCCTATATGGAAATGACTGTTTACGGAATAGACGCATTTTAATCTTCTGTATCTCCATGCATTTGTCCTGCAGGTCTTGTTTCTTTTTTACAGGAAGAGCAATATCTCCTATTTCTTGGCAGTACTCATGGACCAATGTGACAACCAGTTTGCTGTTATGAAACACTGACGCCTGCTCATAGGCGTTTGTAAAGGTCATCGTATTTCCCTCGTTCAGTGACTTCACGTATGTCAGAGCAAATGCTTCAAAAACTGAAAAGGATGATCAGAAATGCAAAAATAATAATACTGCAATTTACAAGTAAAAAGTTTAATCTGCTAAATGTGATTTAAATTTAAAACAAATTCAATTCAGTGTAGTTATCAGTTTTAATTACCTCCCTTGGTGGTATTATGCTTATTATAAACCATGTAGAATGTCAATCATTGTGAGTGGCAGTATACAGACATACTTGAACTTTCCTTTTTGGGGCATACGGATGGTGTGTATTGAGTTTGTCTCTTGCATAGTTGGTTAGGCGCATTTGCCGCATGTGTATGTCTTTGTAGTTATCTACATTTTAATAGGACAGAACTTGCGGAGAAACCCTACTCGAACAATCAGTGAAAAAATAGGAGAGTCCTCTAACTTAACGTTCTATATCTAAAACAAGTTTGAAAATGTTAAATAGGCATATCAAGAATAACTTCATAAACATGCCTATATTCACTGGAAAGATGTTATAAGGATAAGTACATAACTTTTAATACAATAACTTTAAAAAGGACAACATAAATAATTAAACAAAAACGCGAGGAGTGAGTGTTCATTGGCAAAGATGTTTGCCGTTTCAACCAGGTTCTAAGATGCCTTATGGTTCATACTTGGTCCGTCAGGCTTTCAAACAAACATGTACAAAAATAACAAATTGAAAACTAAATAGCTAATGGCGCTGTCAAACCAAAAGGGTAGGTACTCGATGACCCCTTCTAAGGCCAGAAACAACTAGAATAACAATCGATAAAAAAAGGAACTTTGAAAACCACCGAACACGACAAATATGAAAATATTTCAAGCTTGTTTGGATTTAGCCTGTTCATTGGCAATAATGGAAATAAATACAGTCAAACTTGTCTTTAGCAGCCACCCAAGGGAGTAACAAAAGTGGCTGTTGAAGACAGGTGGCTGTTTAAGACAGTAAAAAATTATAACAAATTGTCAGTTTAGGTCATATTCAAACTGGCTGTTTAAGACAGGTGGTTGCTATTCGCAGGTGGCTGCTAAGGCAGGTTTCACTGTAGTTCTTTCCACGCCGCCTTGCCACTGGTAAAGCGCAACAATATTTACACCAGTAATCAGTACAATTTTGATCCATCCCAAACGAATGTATGCATATGACGGTGAACAATGAACCTTCAATGCGGTATTTTCAGATTAACACCATTCCATGATCAGCGGCGTATGGTCTACAGATAAAAGAATGAATGTGCCCTAAACGAAATTCAGTGCAACCGAATAGAATAGAATTTCGACAGGGATCTGAGAATAAAAGTCGTGCATATCATAGACAATGCCAAAGGCAAAAATTAAAAACTAAGAGGTATCTCATATGGGTGATTGAAAAACATCACAATCTGATATATCATTAACAAACATAAGTATCGTGCTCACCTACCTTCAACAGAATTATTAATTGATAATAGCACTGATTGAATGTACGGGGATACTTTTTACAGCCACCACACGGCGAAAACAACGCTACTGTGAAAAAGATGAGAAAGGAAGCCACCGAGCATGACGAATATAGAAGCGCTTGACAGTGGCATTAACTACTTTATATGTTTTATGTTTTTGTGTTTTTTACAATAACATTGTTGAGTAGAGTGTGGTTTAAAGTTAAGTCGAAAGGCAACTTGTAAGTGCTAATAGATTTGAAAGCCTGACGGAACAAATCTATAATGCAACTTAGATACGTATCATATCCTCACTAAAATCATTATGCATGAAAGAACAAACCTTGACGAACGCAAATAAACAAATCTTATCAAATCTTTAGAATACATTATTTCAAGACAATCCATTTTAATAGTTAGAAGTTTTAATGATCAGTTTAAAATCGAAATAAATATTACCAAGGCCATCAGCCACATTCTTTGTCACTGCATCGAGTACTTTTGGTTCGCAGTCATATACAAAGCCTTTAAGCGACTCGATGTCAGTTCTAAAGTCTTCTTCCGATTCATCGTCTCTAAGTGTTTCCAGCCTAGTAAGTTTTTTGTTAACTGCTGGTTGGGATATGGCAAAAAATTTTCTTTTCGGGAAAAATTTACGAATACATGCTCGTATCTCGTCATAACCTTCTCTTCCTGGCTGATTCGTGATTTGTAGACGGGATTCAAAAAACTCGTCTGCGCTTTCAAACACGTGCTCACCATCCTTCAGATCTAGAAAGAAATCTCGTAGACACATAATGAAAGTTGGAGTCAATAATCGAAGGTTTTCTTCATTGTCGTCATCAGTGATGTCAGTGTCACCTACTACTCTGATACTTTCGGTCATCTTTGTTATAAATATGACCTTTATTAAGGAAAAAAACATTTCAAACTTTAAAAAATATTCAAAATGTCATCATTAAATATATCAAAACTGCTATCACTTTAAAATATAAAGGATACGAGAGCTTTTCCAAGGAATCATTATTGAATACACCGTTGTGGTTGTATATCATCGTGCTACTGAGTAAAATCGTCAGACACAGTAGTCTGTTGTCGTGATCTGCATCTCCCTAAATAAAAAGTCGATTCGTTTCATATACGTGTATCGCTTTTAAAACATAAAATCCATTTTAAGGCTTTTTTATATAAAAATCAGTTCGTACAAGATAGCTGATCAGCTTATTTCAGCAAGACAACTTGTACTTGTTTGGTGATATGAGAACCTGTTGGGGCAAGTGTGAGATTGGTGCACCCTACAACCTGGTTTAAACCCCCAGTGGCAAATTATTTTGCCACTGACCGTTCCAAGGCGGTAACCCCAGTTTGTTATGTCTTATTTGAATTGGATATACTTATAAACACATGCTCTCTTTTCCTCTCTTCATTTTTGCTGCGTGTGGATGCTGTGTTTTGTGAGTTTGTCCATTCCTGGTCTGCATATTTAATTATTTTTGTACTGATGGCTGATAAAATATGATCAACCAGCATAAATATAATTTCGCTGAAGCTGTAAATGTCTTCTAACGGTTGTTTACATAATACAGAATAATAGATTAACCTCTTCTTCTCAATAATAAAAATTTAGGAGTTTTAATGATCAGTTTAGATTCGAAATCAGGAAATATAAAATAGTTTGAAATATGTTGATGCAACAAATAAATCTTATCAAGAAATCATTTTATCAAATTGATATTGATTATAGTGACAATAAATTTCATAGACACAACAATTTTAAAAACAGGTCGGAATCTATATAAAAAAAGTATTTATATTTGACTGATCATGCTGATTGTTTTAATTAAGTTACATTCTGTCAACGAAAATTTGAAGTTTGATTATTGAATGTCAAATATAATAGGTGATATGCTCGCATTTTCTTTTGTTCTTGGAATGACTTTTTAGGTTTTGTAAATTGTATTTTACATAGATATCGTATTATATACATCTAAATATTGGTGAATGTCATTTAAGGAAACGCATGTATTATACAGGAAATACGCTTTGTAGATGGATTTTTTAAACACAGATATTGTTATTAATGTTGAAATATATGAATGTGTATACGAATTCTTATTAAATGCTCTTTTGTTTGATGGAAACTGTCAAATTTCTATTCTGTTCAGTTCAGCAAATTGTTTTTCTTTTATCGACAAACCTACTCCTTATCTGGGGACCATATGCCGCTGAACATAAAATGTTATTATTCTGAAAACACCGCAAAAAGATTCCATGTTCACCTCCATATGAAGAACATCGTTTGGGATGAATAAAAATTGTACTATTTATTGGTGTAGCCAAGCCTGCAATATTTTCATATTTCGTGTTCGGTGGCTTTCAAAGTTTCCTTTTCATCTATTCAATGATTTCTTAGATACTACGTTATACAGAGCTAATGTTTGACAATTACCCGAAGAAACGTTCACTCTTGTGTAATTACAAAACTTCTAATCATCAATCACCTAGATGAGAAATTAAAATTTTGTTGGAAAAGAAAACTTTTTTGGAAATTTTTAGACAAATCTCTAAACATTTCTTCTGACATTATGAAAACATGAGGCATAATAATTTCCAATATACGTGCAAAACATTGAATCACAACGAGCCAAACTACGCCTAATATCTGTCGGAAGTTTATCTAATATTGTAGGTACTAATAGGCTACCGTATGTGTCTTGGTACTGTCCTATAGACTCCAAACCTCGGATGTAGGTCTCCATCTTGTCATAGAAATGGCGTAGGCTATGCAAGGAACTAGTGGGTGGGGAAATTTGCAGTAGAGCCTGCATAGTTGCGAGAATTATTTTATGCTGTTGGCCATATTTAGATTTCAACAGTTCTAGAGCTCGGGCATAGTTTGCATTTGTAAGAGCAAAACCATCTATTGTTCTAGCAGCATCTGAAACAAGTTGGGCTTTTAAGTAGCTGAACTTCTGCACTTCGGTTAAATTAATGTTAAGGTGGACAGTGGCTTCAAAAGAGTCCCAGAACGTTTGCCACTCGAGTATATTGCCATCAAACGTAGGCAGTGTAAGTTTCGGTAATCTGTGGAATTGTGAGGACTGGACACTGTTAAAAGAAAGATTACTTACAGTATGTGCGTTGAAAATCATACCGACTCCGCAGTGCTGGGTCTCTTCCGGCGAGGTGGGGATACATGTATCGCTTACTTGTAGCGATCGGTCCTCGATTTGCTCGGATCTCCTTTCCAGTAAGGCCGGTTGAGTAGGGGTCTCGGTACATCGCTGGTTTCGGTACGCTTTGAGACGACGGAGCTGAATTTCCAAGTCTAAAAACAGAAAATTTACTTTATTAAGATTTAAATAGTCTCTTTCATCATTTATTTTAGTGACTTTGAAAGCCACTAACAACGACAAATATGAAAATATTGCTGGTTTGATTGTGCCTATTCATGGACAGTAATCGAAAAACATACTTCGTATTACTTCCCGTGGCGCATAATCCCGGGTTGAGCGCATATCAATATTTACACTAGTGAACAGTACAATTTAGATCCATCTCAAACGATGATATGCTTATGCTGGTAAGCGTGGAATCTTCAATTGGGTATTTTAATATTAATATCATTCCATGTTCAGGGGCGTTTTGTCCCAAGATAAAAGAATGTGTTTTCCGTTAACAAGAAAAACAATGGGCGGAACTGAACGGAATAGAAATTTGACAGGGGATCGGAAAATACATATCCTGCGTATCAATTAGTTTTGAAAATAACATACCTCTGTTCAACGGTTAAGGTCTGAAATAAGAAGAATTGATATAAGAGCATCTATGTTACTGTCATAATATTAGTAAAGTCTGTTAAAATGTAAAGATCTGGAATGCCACTGTTTTAATTTCCTGTCATATAGTTGATATTTGAAACGGCATGCCTGTTAAAAGAAAAGAATAAATGAACTCGGATAAAAGGTTAAGCATACAGGTTATCTTTTGGCTGTCAGTGTGCATTCAAGCATTAGCACTTGAAATGAACTCGGCGCGGGGTTAAGCATACATCGTCCAGGCAACATTGTGTCATAATTATCTTACTATTTTAACTTAATATATCACTCTTTGACAACATTTTAGGCATATACTTTAGGCCCTTTGAAAATATTACGGAACCCACCTGCTTGTAGTTGCAAATTACACAGCGACGGTCCACACCTAACTTCCTCGTCCTTCTCCCCAACCACAGAAACAAATATGAAAAATGAGATTTTTGTCCAAACCTGCATTCTCTCCTCTACCTTAGAAATGATAACATTTAAAAAGATCTCACCAGATGAATAAAAAAATTATAAGAAAGGTGCTGGCATGCAATCTTGAATTTTCGACTTTCAGCTGTGAATAAATCTGTTACAAATTTACAATATACGAAACCAGTCTAATTTTAGGGGAAGTTAATCTGTTACATATTTTCATCAGCCAAATGGACAAGGTTTTGCCCTTTTTTAGCAAACACCAAATATACATGTATTTCGTATTGTTGAAGATTTTGACCTACTGCTATATTATAGAACTGGTTCTAGGGTAGCCGTATACTTCTACCATACCACCCAGTGTTAACGACCGGATCGTCTGACCGCGGATGTTATTACGGATGTTATTGTCGAGCCTGTCCGACTTTGCTTTCTTAGGTTCGGCGCGGTGCGGTACAGCACGCAGTACCCCTAAAACCTGTAACCGTACCGGATATGCGTTGGATTAATGGCTGCTGCGTACCATTTCCCTCATTCCATAATATAGTAGGAGAAGATGAAATGTTCAACATTGCGATGTAGGGAATTTTTTTGCTAAAACCTCGTTCTTATGGAGGCGAGCAAACTGTTTCGCATACAACTAAATGGCGTGAATACAAACATTATTGAAGATCTGCTTGGTACATTTAAAATTTTTAATCTTTTAAATAATTCTTAGAAACTTATAAAGCCTCAGGTTGGTGCCATTTGAAGTCCAGGGAAATGTTTGAATAATTTCCTCAAACCAGGATACTTAAATGTTAAATATCAGGTCTGAGATAAATGTAGAAGAAATTGAGGAGAAAATAGATGGTAATGATGTAAAATTTTGTAAATATACGCAAACAGTTCGTACAACGATTCAAATTCAATCCATAAGTTATTCAATTTATCGTAAGTCCTTACTGAAAAGAACTGATTCTTTTCAGTATCAAATGGAGACAGGTTTGAGAAATGTTTAACAATTAATTGTAAAAAACGAAATAGAATCAAAGTCTTAAAACACATTGAATTTGAGACTATTTCGCATTATAACATTCGTTCAAATATTTTTTATCTTTTTATGTGTGTCCTCTTTGGCGAGGTTTACAATTATTAATAGAATGTAAACACAGTTTAAGGCAAATTTATGCGTTAAAAGTACTATTTGCCTATTTATATCACATCTCCTCGATAGCACAGTGATTTACGCGGCTGGCTAGAATTGGCCTAACAATTTTTCGACACGGGTTCGATTTACACTTACACACGGCTTTTAGAGATATACTTTAGATTTATATTTGTTTTGTTTGTTTAATTGCAGTTATTTTAAAGTATTGTATGTATTTGGTATGGCATGCGATTAGCACAATAATTACTTAAACTATAGGTTTAACTGTTCAACCCATAGTTTAACAGACTTAAACCGAGGGTTTAAGAGTCTTAATCCTATAGTTTCAACTTTTCGGAATTAAAACTATAGTTTAAGACCTTAAACTATATGTTTAACAGCTAAACCCTATGTTTAACAGTTAAACCCTATGTTTAAGACTCTTAAAGCTATAGATTAAACTTTATTTCTCTTAAACATAAAGATTAAGGTCTTATACTATAGCTTTAACTGTTAAACCCGTAGTTTAAGACTTCATTTCACTGTTTTCTCTTAAACCTATAGATTAAGACTTTAAACCATTGGTTTCAACTTTTTTGCTTAATCCCATAGATTAAAGTTTCATTTTTCGTGTTTTTGTCTTAAAACTATATGATTAAGAGATTTTAATTCTTAAACTCGTAGATAGAAGTCTTAACTATGGGTTTAAGCGCCGTTTGCACATTAATTACTTAAACTATATGTTTAACAGTTAAACCCTAGGTTTAACAGCGGACCAATAGAAACTATATTATTAAGCCGTTCAACCAATGAAATCGCTCGTGGTATTTCACACGTGATTAGCGTTGTTGATAAGGTAAATATGTCGTCTGCTTATAAGAAAAACTTGAGTTTCAAAATTTAATGATTATGATATTATTTCATTGTGTTATGTATTTGTAATAAACTGTTGAAGTTTCAACTTGATATCTGCACTAAAACTCGATTTATAAAGGTTCAAAGAGGCCCGCCCATATATTAAAAAAACTCAAATTTTCCGATTAATTTCTGTAAAATTCCTTGTTTTTGGACATGTTTTTCAATTTTTATATTAAAATCAACTATTTATAATAGAAGAAACTTGTTGAGTCTGATTTTCAACACAAACACGTACTAATGCTATCCGTTGTATAAAGATGGGATCCCAAAGGCAACTCAATTGTGTAAAAGTGAATAACGAATAGGATCCGGTGCCCAAAATTAAGATTTTTTCTATTCAAACACAAGATTTTTGTCAAAAAGTTCTTTAAAACGTAAAACCCAATCAAACTTAGCCGATTTCAAGCACCGAAATCAAGTTTTGTCGACTTCGACATTTTCGAGGTTTTGAATCTTATAGGTTGAACCAAGGTAAAACCAATTCCCATAGACCTCAATGTTAAATTCTCAATATTCAATGTACATTTAACATGATTTCTGTCATCTTAATTTCTAGACAACCATATATTGCCGTGAAGATCTACATTTCATCTATTCAAAAACACACAGGAAATAGGGGGTTAAATTACTTGTAAGAAATTTACTGATCTCTAACCGGACAGACCCTATTTTTAACGCGGTATCGCAAATACGGTGCCAAAATATACATCCGCTGATCCGGAACTAGTTCGCCTCTACCAAACGAGATATGGGCATGAAATTGCTTTCATTTATTTTCCTGATATGTTATTTCTGCAAACAAGCTACAAACAGGCCGATTTCTAACAGTTAAGAGGCCCCCAGATGATGAGAAAAAATAGCATATAATTAAAACGGACTTCATTCGAATGGACCACGGAGGGATACAGCGTGATTTGGTGTAATTCAACCTTATGGTTAAATACTGGAGGTAAACGGCCATTTGCAAAATAATAATTATTAAGTAATAATAGCCTTAAACGGCGTAGTGAATAATACAGAATTATTTTTATATAAATTGACCTGTTTATAGTTATTTTATTTATGGACTAAAACTGGATCTGTAGTTTTGGATTTTGGACAGTATTTCATAGAAAGTTAAAGGAAAGCTAAGATACCCTACCTATCCGAATATGGACAGTTTTGCAGTTTTCTCATTCGTATTCACAAGCAGAAGGAAAGCTTACAAGCATTTTATCTTTTTGTTGTTGTTTTATTGTTGTTGTTGTTGTTTTTGGTTGGAGACGATGGGACCTACCACCATGAGCAAATAACCATGTTGTAAGCCCCGAATTCATCTGGATGGGCAGTACTGCCTCTGCAAGTTTGTCGCGTCATACTATATAATATTGACGGATAGATTGGATACACAAAATGATTTGACGTGAAAAAAAATATAATTATGCACTGCCGACGTCCGATCAAATAATTTTTATCAAGGTTAGTATTCTCAAATATATTTACTGTACACGTCGTGCAAACAGCATGGTCATTTACAATAACGTTATAAAACAACGTTGATGTAATATTATCCTGTTCAACAAACATCAGGGATCGACCTAAAAACGCATAGTGACCAAAACACAGGAAGTATACGTGTTAATTTTCTTGCAACACAAAAAATGGATCCATAATCGCGAAATTGTTAAATCCCATTGATTAAAGTTTCATTTTACGTATTTTTGTCTTAAAACTAAATAATTAAGAAATTTAAATAGTTAAACCCGTAGATAGAAGTCTTAAAGTATGGGTTTAAGTGCCGTTTGCACATTAATTACTTAAACTATGTGTTTAACACTTAAACCATAGGTTTAACAGCGAACCAATAGAAACTATAGTATTAAGCCGTTTAACCAATGAAATCGCACATGATGTTTCAGATGTGATTAGCGTTGTCGATCAGGTAAATTGTCGTCTGCTTATGGTTAAATACTGGAGGTAAACGGCCATTTGCAAAATAATGATTATATGGCGTTGTTGTTAAGAAAGAATTATTTTTATTTATAAATTAACATCTATTTACTTGATTTCTTTAGGCAATAAAATTGGAACTGTAGTATTTTATTTTGGACAGGATTTCTTAGAAAGATACAGGAAAGCTAAGACACTCTTCGTATCCGAATATGGGCAGTTTTGCAGTTTTCTTTATTCGTATTCAAAGCAGAAGGAAAAGCTATGCGCATTTTATCTTCTTTTTTTTTTGGTCGGAGACATTGGGACTCACCATGAGCAAATAACCATGTAGTAAGCCCCGAAGATTTCTTCTGGTTGGGGCAGTACTTGCTCAGTAAGTTTGTCGCGGCATAAAAATATAATATAGATGGATAGACTGGATACACAAAATGATTTGACGTGATTATGATATGTTACTTCTTTGGACTTGAAAAAATCATACTTATGCACTGCCGACGTCCGATCAAATAAATTTTACCAAGTTAAAAATTCTCTTTGATATTTTAACACATTGTGCAAACGTCGTCATTTACAATAAAGAATTTAATATTATCCTGTTCAACAAACATCAGTGATCGACATAAAACGCGCAGTGTCCAAAACACAGGGAGTATATGTGTTGATCATACTGCAAAAACTACCTCACCGGGTTATCCGATCAACGAATTTTTCGCTATATAGAACAAAGAAGGCAGTAACATTCATGTGCATAACTTTTCTCCTGCTCATCTCAATTCTTAGGTGCAAACAGTTTCATAAAATTTAATCTTTGCTTTATATTTATATATTTATTTCATATAAAATTTCAAATATTGCGATAGTCTGTTTTAGACTATAGTTAACCATCTCAGCCTCCTATATATTCTATTGAAAATCATTCAAAATCGGCGATCTGTCCGTTTTTAGAGATTAATTATACTATTTATATTGAAATAAAAGCTTAGGTGCAAACGGATCAAAAAACAAAACAAATTTATCTTTCAACTGATATACCTATGTTTTTCTTTGTAAAACTTATGATGCGATAGTCTGTTTGGGGGGTGAAGTTAGAATATTTTTTAATTTGAATAAAAGGACCCCGATACATATTGCGCTGAATCGAAAATCGTTCCCGGGTTAACCTTATTTCGTGGTTGAATGGAGACGGTTTAACAATGTGCCATTTCAGCATTTAAATAAAACTATTTTACTCCAGCTGTAAAATGAAAAAAAATCGTAAAAACATGTATAATTTTAGTGGATTATAGAGATTAGACCTAATGAATGCTTTGTGTTTGATTTTCGATATTATTATTTGTTGTTGTTTGTTTTGTGGTGCTTTTATGCTGGTGAAAGTCAAGGGGTGTATTTGATAAAGTTCGAAAATTTAAAATTATTATTGTTGCTGTTGTAATATTCATAAAAATAGAATTTACATTTTAAGGCACCTAAGCTTAAACGTGTCCAACCAGAAACGAAACAAATTCTGATTTTATTAAAGTCGTCTATATGCATTTATCTTTCGGAGGTTGCGTATTTTTGTCCTTAAAAAGTTTAAGATTTCGCACCTGATTGAAGTAAAGTCAAGCGGAGAATATCTCTCAGGTGTTTTTTGATATCATTGAAAGATTCGAATCCACATTTTTACACGTGTCCACAGTTGCCCACCTGTCATCTGGTAGCTAACACAAATTCGGATTATGGATTCTTCTCAGCGAAAACAACAACAACAACAACAAATTGTCTTAAGATTAAGCTAAATAATCTAAACAAATGTATAAGACCGAATTTCAGAGAATTTGCGTTACCTTACAAGATAGTTAATTTTAATTCAGTTACAAAGTACCGGTATTCTCGAAATTATCGAGTCAAAACAGTAAATTTACAAAATTAAAATCAGCACTAATTCATATAATTATAATATTTTGACTTTAATATGACAAAATTAAATTAATCAGTTTGAACGCCGTTTTGCATTATTTTTTGAACGGATTTATAAACTTAACAGTCTTTTCATTTTACAACAACTATTTACATTTCTGTATTATTTTGATTGGTTTTAAAACAAAGAATCTGCCCTTAGGTGTTAACTATACGTTGACTGGTGTTTTATTGCACGATTGTAGTTTAATTGTCGACATCCGGATTCGTGCCCCATCAAGCAGGAAACAAGTACATACACTGACCATCCACTTTGATTTGTTTTACCTCTCTGGTAAAAAAACAACAAAAACATGAGACAGGTACAAAACGGAATAAAAGTTATGCACTTTTAATTATGCAGAAGGCATTTTACATTAAGGAAAAATGTTATTATTTGAGAATCATTTATCGGCTTTAATTGTGGAATTTTTTAGTTTAAATGTTAAGACTGTGGAAATAAAACCGTAAAAAGTCTTATTTAATGATCAACGTAGCACGCTGTATATTCTGCAATTCTTTTACTAAATTACTAACATCCGATATTTCCTATTTGGATTTCATTTTTTAAATAACAGTTTCGCAAAATCTTGGAGTGTGTATTACCTATATTCTAAACGATATCGCGTATTTACATGCTTTTATTTCCACAGGTTTAATTTATGATTGATAAACTTTGTATCAAGAGTTTATCAATAAACTTTTGATATTACAGATTAATTATAGTATTGTTATATGAATATGGATTTAATAAGTTAAAACCAAACTCAGGAAAAATGAGAAACTCCTAGAGTATACTGCTGAGTTTCTTTGAACACAAAAAAGGATCCATAATCGCTTCATCAACTTGGTTTCTCGTCCGTGGCATTCCTTTCAATGCCCTTGCGAGTTTTAAACGAAATTATCCGTGAGGAAAATGTAACTTACTCTCTAGACCTGTCAAAGTCAACTGTAACTTAGATAACAAAGCAAAAATATGAATCACATCCTCTCCAAGATTTTAAAACCCTTGATATGTTATACATACGGCTACTTCCGCTTAAATAACAACAACAACTTCTCACGTGATTACAAACTCGAAAAATGATTGGATACATCTTAAACCATAGGTTTAACAGTTAAACCCGTAGTTTAAAGTCTTAACTATATGGTAAACAGATTTTGAGGATTATTGTGCTTATTAAACTTCAAAGTATATGATTAACTGTTAAACTATGGGTTTAAGAGTTCAATCTATAGGTGTAAAGAAAATTCACTTAAAACTATGTATTTAAGTCTCTTAATACCATAGTTTAATGTAATTTTGTCGAAAATCTCTTAAACCTATAGATTAGTCTTAAACTATAGGATTAACACTTAAACATAGGGTTTAAGCTGATAAACCTGTGGTTTAAGTAACATTCTGCACAATTTTCTCTTAAACCCATAGTTTCAACTCTTAAACTATATGTTGTACAATAACAATAATAAACCCTATAGTTTAAGTAATTATTGTGCTAACCGCATGCCATAATTTGGCTTCAATTTATTCTATCGCGGAAATAATTATTGTGTAAAAAGTAAAATAAAATATTTAAAAATATCATGGACGTACAACCAATAACAGCGTTGCTACCATTGCATTTCAAAGTATTTTATTGACTGCTTCTAATACCACTCGGCTTACGAGACAAGTGTTTTGAGCGTTATGCTATGTATTAAACAACGATCAAGTATATTTATTTATTGTTTACAGGTAACGTATAATGTAAACACGTCCATATAAACATTGCCAAATTAATTTGTCCATAAATAGTTTCTATAGTTGAATATTGACTGTATAGCTTAACAGTTTTTGCTAATCTAATTATCGTTCGGTAAAACGGTTTTATCCTTGATCTCATTCCAATGGACATTGTAAGAAAAAGCATTGAACCATCGAATTTAAACATACAAAATTTCATATATCTATTTTTATAATTAAAGGATGTTTTATGTGACTGTTAAGTCATCAGTAGGTGATCACTGATACAGATCACACCATCTGGATGAAAACAATATTGTTAGTTATCTAATAATACCTAAAATAAACTTGACAACAAGATCAGAAACGTCAAGAGAGGATGGCTCACATCCACATAGATGTGTCTATGAAAACAAATATAGACTGGTATTCTGTAATTTATTTTAAACATTTTGCCGTGGGGACATTATTTTTGTAATCAGAAAACACAGTTGTATAAAGTTATATGACGCTTATAATAACTAAGACGTACTATTTCACTTGTTATTTTACCTAATTAAACCTAAATGAGCATTTTCAGAATAAGCCTTTGTTAATAAACACACACATTTTGACATTGCATTTTTGATATTATAACCGTTATTGTAAGTAAACTTAAATGAAAATTTTGTTTGGACATCTTGTAGTTTTTAATCGAAAGAAACTGCTAAATTTAATAATAATGTATATTTCAATTCGGAACTGAAAGTATTCAGCCAATCACCGTTAAGTCATGCAAGCAATACTTATTAAGAAAAGGGCCTGGTGTTTTATGATCATGTTACGTAATCTAATTAGCAAGACTGTGTTTTACCAGCTGGAGGTGTGATAAAGGCCTTTTGTAGTTGTAGATTTGTAAGAGGTCGAAAACGTTGCTTGTTGGGGGTAAAAGTGTTGTTTTAGGAAAGTGACTTGAGATTAAATATTCTAAGTAATTGTCACACTGTTGTTTGAGACCCTTTCACTTTCTTTCAAACTTTTATTTACATGCCAAGTTTCTTAATACAAAGAACACCAATAGCAAAAAACATGAAATACATACAATATGTTAATCAATGACGACAATATAATTGGAAACGACGATTCAACATATATTACATAATATGTATAGTTGTAACGAAATTATTATGATTAAACAGCAACAGTTTATACAAATAATATACTGATTTAGATTATTACAGTAGTAGCGTGTATGGAAAAGAACATGCATATAATAGTTTATTATGAAAATAGTAGTTGTACAGTTATATAATTTTATGATATTTTGCTATCCTTGAAATACAGTTTGTCATGAGTTTATGGTTTTTCTAATGATGTCCATGAATAAACTTAGTTTCTTTAATTCAAATCTATTTTCCGTATTTAAAAGGTCTTTAAGTTTCTGTATATTCGGTCTCCTACAATAGAAGGGTTTGACATATTTTTTTCTTAAGGTATTAAAGTGATTACACTGTAAAATATAATGAAATTCATCGCCTAAATCTCCACAATAATTACATGTTCTTTCGTTAAGAGGAATACCTCTCCATCTTCCCAGTTCAATGGGCAAATGATGATTTCTTGTAAAAAAAATGCCATCATTGATTTACTGAGATAACTGGGTAAGACTGATATATATTTACTTTGTTTGAAATCTGATTTATACGTTTTATATAAAGTATTTGAACTACGATTTATTTCAGACATCCAACTTTGAATAAAACTATCTTGTAATTTTCTGTGAATACTTTTTGTAAGCCATTTCCTGTTTAAAAAACTTTGACTATACCAAACTCCTGAATATCCATGTGAACACAAAATTGTTTTAACATTATTAATCCATTCTGATTTAACTTTGTTTTTCATATGAAGATTGAAGATATATTCGTAAACATTGTGTGCTAATTTTGTATTAGTTTCCTCTGAATTTTCAGCAATTTTTGTCCAATAAGATATCACTCTTTTCGTAATTTCTATATTAATTGGCATTACACCTAACTCGCCATAAATCATATGAGATGGTGTTGACTTCTTTAACCCAAAAATGTATTTATAAAATTTCAGTTGAACTCGTTCTAAAATATCAATATTTCCAAACCCCCAAATTTCACATCCGTATAATAAAATTGGCTTTATTGTTATTTCGAAAAGATCTATTTGAATATCGTATGGCAACGAGAGATTGTTTATCTTTCTGAGAAGAGAAAACATGGCTTTGTTGGCTTGCTCTGCTAAATGTTTTTTCGTTTTTGTGAAAGAACCTGTTCTAGAAAAGTAAACACCTAAATATTTGTACTCTGTAATTGTTTCAATATTTTCTGTGCCTATTTTGAAGTTTCTGCTTTGGGATATTCTCCCTTTACTAAAAATAATAATTTTTGTTTTGTCAACATTAACTGTTAATTTCCAAATATCACAATAATCTTTAAAAGAATTGAGTGCGTTCTGCATATCAGTCTCATTATCGCTAAAAATGACAGTATCGTCTGCATACAACAATATCAAAAGTTTAAGATACATATGTGCATTATCAACAATTTCATGTTTTTCTATACCATTAATATTTCTGTTCCTTAAGTGATCTTCAAGGTCATTTAAGTATATGCTAAATAAAAAGGGAGATAAATTCTCACCTTGTCTCACACCGTTTACACAGTTAAAAAATGGGATACTACCCTCAATTGTTTGAATTTTCGATTTTATATTATTATACATGCTTTTAATAATATTGAAACATTTTCCGTTTATATTTTCATTTAACAATTTTTTCCATAATCCGATCCTCCAAATTGAGTCAAAACATTGTTTAAAATCAACAAAGCAGCAGAATAGTTTTTTCTTGTCAAAATGCACAATGTCTATTAAACTTTTTAAAATAAATAAATTGTCAACGGTTGAATGGTTTTTCCTAAATCCCGATTGATTTTGTGAAATAAGATTAATCCGCTCCGCCCATGCTGTAAGTCTGTTGTTTAAAATACTTGTAAATAATTTTCCAAAACAACTAAGTAATGAAATTGGTCTGTAGTTTTCAGGCAGTTTGGGATCCCCTTTGTTTTTATATATTGGTTTAATGATGCCTATTGTCCAACATTCAGGTACGATGCCTTCATTAAATATAATGTTAAACAATTTCTTGTAAACAGGTAACATATAATGTAAAGTCGCTTTAATTTTCTCGTTTACTATATTATCACAACCTGGCGATTTGTTATTTTTAAGAGCATTTGCCGCTTTTATAATTTCTTGTTCGCTTATTTCTTTGTTAATTTCATCGTTTTCCATGTTATTTAAAATGAAATTTAAGTCATCCGTTTCGGTTTCATTTACTTGTGTTTCATTAACGTTTTTAAAGAATGTGTAAAAGTCATCGAGATTTGCGCTATATGTCGATTTACTAGAATCAGTGTTAATTATCTTCCAATATTGTCTTGGATCTGCATGCTTTAGATTTCGAAGTTTATTTACTCGACTTAAATTAAAGTTTTTATTTGAGATACGCAGCGTTTCTTTGTATTGTTTGCTTACTTCCTTTAAGCGTTCTTTGTTATATTCCGTTTTGTATTTGTTATATAATTTGCGTGTTTTATGGTATATGTTTCTCATTTGATGACAATCTTTATTAAACCATGCGCGTTTTTTATTACGGTTTGGCTTATGGTTCGTCCGAAGCACCATACCAAAAGTTTCTTTAGAATTTTCGGAGAACAAATTACCAATGTCGGTTAGTATATCGTCAATAGTAGACTGTGTAAAAACTCTTTCTTCAGTAATTCTATCTAATTTCGATTCGATTTCAACCAAACGTAGAATGTCAAAATTTTCGATAAATAATTCCTTTTTATCCGGATCCCATATTTTTATGCTTGATAACTTTTCAGAATTTTGTCGCGTGGTATTTTTGTTAAACTTGCTTTTCAGTGTTAACGATATTGGACAATGGACGTCTGAGTAAAGATCACAGAAATCATGAACGCAAAAATCTGTGACATTTTTAAAAACTGCGGAACTTGAAACAAAATAGTCTACAGTGCTAACGTTTCTACATGTAGGTTTTGATTTTTCAAAATCCGGTCCGATTTTTCCATTCAAGAAATATAACAGATTATTTTTTAACAAATCAATTAATTGTTGACCGTAGTTATTAATTACATTATCGGTAGTACGGCGTACAACTGGGACATTACAAATATTAAACTCGCTTAAACTGTCAACCATTTCGTCCTGGACGTATTGAAAATTGTACATATCAGATAAAAAAGTGTCAACATCAACAAAATCAGCTAAATTACCACATCTAGCATTGTAATCTCCAAACAATAAAATATCACTGCAATTAGAACAATATCTATATAATTCATTTTGTATTTCGAAAAAAGGTTCCGGGTGTGCATATTTTGAACCTGACGGTGGTAGACATTCATTATTTGACATTTGCAACTTAAAGTGCTCCGATCTGAATTTTATAAAATAGCATTCGGGAAAGTTTTACCCAAACATATATAAACTTTATTAAATTAATTAAAATTGATTGTAAAACTAAATGAAATAAAAAAAAATGAAATAAAGAGAAAAACGTGAAAACATTACGAAACCATGTTTGAATATATTCTAAATTGTATAAGAATAAGAAACTTTTGGAGAATAAATAGCAGTATATTGAAAAATACGTTAATACGAACATGGCACAAATCTATGAACCGAATGGTGTGAATTTAATTTGTAGGAAAAGGTTCAGTTATTAAAATAATCTTAGACTATTAAATTCCTGGCCAAAAATGTTGCAGAGATAACTCTGTATATCGGTAGGACCCCATTGTACATGTATAGAGGAAACAGCGAATAAGTCAAAAATATCGATTTAAAAACAGACACCACTCTCCACTTATCTAGGGAGCGAAACTGAAATCCTCCAATCAGATTAAGGGAATCCCTGAAATTACAAATGAACTCAGTGAAGTTTCCAGTTAAACTGTCAGGATTTCCGAGAATCGGCCTTATTGAAATCCAGTATGAAATCCAAGCGGACAAAAGCATGAAATTCAAAGCAATTATTGAATAAATTGGTAGATTTCAGGACAATACAATTAGAATTCGATAGATATATAATTTTAAGTAAATCTTCAAAGATTTTGATTTTTTTTTTATAAAAATCATGTATCTTAACTTGAAAGTCGTGTTTTATTTAAAAGTCACAATCCAGTCTGTTGATTTTCGGATTTCTCCAGAATGTCAAGTTAGTCTAATTATAATATAAAGGTTCATTAGAATAGTAAAAAGGGCCATACCCCAAGGCCATACAGATACAACAGCAGCGCATAGCCAACCATGCAAGAGACAAGCACAGCACATACCATCCGTATCCCCCAAAACGGATAGTTCACGTATGCCTTTATACAGTCACCCATTAAATGATGGACATTCTGTCTGTTTTAAATAATAATAATATTACTGTCAAGTATCTTAAACTGATATCTACATCGAAGAGAAGTACAAGAACGATATTTTGCGTAAGAACAGCATTAATATGAACAAGTTTATGTTACATGATTAACGATATTACAATATAAATATACACTAGGTCTTTTTGTTCCGGGTTATTGGAGACAATATTCATGATATTGATTCGTTTAGTATTACAATTTCTAAATGGCTCAAGCAACTGCGCAAACAGCAAAAGAAATGTTAAGTTTCGTTTTTAAAACAGAATGTAAATACTTTATAACCACAATAGTTCTGTAATATTTATCTGGTCAGTTTTCGAATATAATAAATTTGTTTTCACTTCAAGTATAAATTACATAGAATCATCAGTTTCGATTTCAAAAGTCTGACTTGATAATTATAAGATTAAATTTAATTTCCAATGTTATAATATCATTTTTTACTGTGCTGTCCATATTATTCAGTGATTAGAAATGAACATCTTGGGAACTGTTCATGGCCTTCGTTGTCAAAATTCACATATCTTATGTCTTCTAAACGTAAAAATGTAATAATTAAAATTAGTAAATTTTTGAAGGATGCATTCAATTTGAGATCAATTACCCTTCAGATATAACTTTTTTTCTTGTCTTGTATGCTACCTGCATGTATGTATTATTACATTGTATATGTAACCATTAAGAATAGTAAATGTTTGATGGTGTATTCAATTTGCGATCACTTACCCTACAGGTATAACTGTTTCTTATTTTTTGTTGTTTCGTGTATACTGTCTGCATGTACTCTTGTATTGTATGTTGAATATGCCATGTTTACTATTTGTAAACTGTATCTTGTCTTTGCCATATTTATGATGTTGTAAATGGCCAAAGGCAACAATTTGCCGATATCGCCAATAAATTTGAAACTTGAAACTTGTTATCCAGTTAGTTTTGAAACCAGTTGAAAGCGCCGTTCAAAATCAAAATTCAATCTCGATGAAAAGAAACAATAAAAAATACAACGAATAAACCAACCTGGCTACAAAAAATCTTCTCTTGACAACGGTTGTTACATATACACGTACAGCTATGCATGAAATAAAGTAATGACGTGGTACATTTGTTATATGGCGGCCAAGTTTTTCAGCAGTGCGGAAATATTTTAAATACCGGACTTGAAGGCTTATAGAATATATTCTATCTGAGATTTGGAAAAGTGAGAAAAAATTACATGTATGGAGTCTGCATCAAAAGAATATTATGTGACTTTCGCTGTTGACACAGAGAAGATGTTTCATTCAATTGATGGTTGCGACAATTGAGATAAGTTAAATGTTGAAATCGGTCGAAAAATAGAAATAGATTGGAACAGTCTTTAAATATGTCATACTAATCTACAATCCCTACCGTCACATCATTCATAGATTCATTAAATGAAAAACTCTCATCCATAGTGAATAGGTTAGAAGATTAATATCAAAAATGTAAGTGACATTCTCTCGGTGACATTACAGCAATCGTTATGTTTCAGTTGATAACTATTCTAACTGGAAACTTGTTGTGAACACACAAATTAAAAAAAAGTATGATTTTTAAAATAAATGAGTATTACCTCGAGATCTTTATTTTAGTAAAAATGTTTAGTTGTCTAAAAGCTAGTCATTAGCATAACCGTTTAGCAAAAAGAGGCATTGAAGTTTAAACTTTAAGCCACCTTGAAATAAAAGCTTTTGAATTTTATTGGACGTCAATCAAAAATATTAGTTTACCTAAATGGATTTCCTTTTATGAAGGAGCTGTGTTCAAGCTGGTGATAAATCTAATCATGTTGCAAACAAATTAATAATTTACCAAAATTTGTCTAACACTAGTTTGTGAAAGTATTAAATAGCAGCGATTATCAATTATAAATACATTCCAAAAGCTAAGTATATGTCAAACAGCAAAAGTTTGTCACTGCCTCTGTATAGGGAGAAAAATTTGGCAGAAACTCGCTGATAGAATTGCCTTTTCTGATCTAGCACAATTTCCTTTGAATGTTGGTATTTATTTATAATCTCCGCCGAGTACTATATGTGCTCCTTTTCGCAACACTTTCTTGTTTCTATATTTTCAATCATGTAAAATTCAATGTACGCCAGTGCTTAATAATTATGTCGCCAATACCATTAATTAAGTTGTTTAACAATTTCTTTCTTAAGAGAAATTCATATCAAATTATGGCATTTTTTATTTTTAAGTATTAACTACACAATAAAACTCAGAAGATTAATAATAGTTTGTTTGTAAACAGTCTGTTTAGGTACCAGAAATGTTCCGTGTGCTTAGCTCACTTTTACTGTCTTGTAAAAAAATGACTCGGGTAAAAATCAAATAACGTGTGAGGAAATTATTTGATGATATAGCTTGGACCGACTCTAACTGCTTAATCTTTTTGGTTATTTTGATGCTTTGTGTTTAATTAGCATGTTTGAACGGTAAAGTCCGAGGACTTCCGTGGGAAAGTATAAATGCAATTACCGTTCATTGATACAGATACAAAAAAAATACATGATACAGGCAGTCGATGTGTTCACATCATTGAATTTCGATTCAATATTTTGGTCTGCATTATAGGTCCAGTATAGTACAGCTCTGTACTGCCCAGCACGCAAGCCCAAATGGGCCCCATATGGGCTGTATCTGGGCAATATGGGACATATTGACCGGGTTGTTTCAACGTTTATGGTGTGAATAGTATTGGTTGAAGCTAGGGATGATAAGGTTTTTAGACAGTGGTTTCAGACAATTGCTGGAAACACATGCGTCTGAGACACTTGTGTTACTAAGGTAGCTTCAGAGTAGGTGATGAGGGTAGGGTTTCTAGATAGTGCCTTCAGACAAATGCTGGAAACACATGCGTCTGAGACACTTAGGTCCCTTAGGTAGCTTCAGAGTAGGTGTTGAGGATAGGTGTTAGGTTTGACAGTGTTTACGAACTATTGCTGACGAAGAGGTTCTCGCATCCTCGGGATATCACATAAGTCTGAGAAACTATTGTTCAGCAGCGTTTCAGTGTTGAAGGTATGTTTGAAGGCGGTTTGCTTGAGTTTTGTATTGATTGTGATTTGTTCATGACTTTGTTGAGCACTGTTTGCAATTTAAAGTGCTCAGATATGGTTGTTGTAAGAATGTTATTGTGTGTTGAAACTTTTGGTTCGAACCATCATTGTTTGGAATGAATGATCTTTATATTTTATTGCTTAGCGCTGAGAGTGTGCTGGAAGTAGGTGTGAGATTGTTTTGTTTCAGACTGTTATTTTTCAGGAAGAGTGGTTGGGAATTAAGTTCCAGATCAGTTATTTTGTTCAGGTGTTTCATTGTCCTGGAGATAATTTTCATATGTTCAGCTGATTCTTAATTTGATTGTTGTGTTTAAAGCAAATCATTTCTGAAATCATTGTAGCTCAGGGAAAATTGATTATATTGTTGAAAACGTCAAAAAAAGACATGCACTATTAAATGTAATTATGTTAAATTTCATTGATAATCCCCATGACATCTCCTACAATAATTTTAAACAGATATGTAGTACTACAGATTCGATATTGAATAAAATGGGTGTAAAAAAGTATGAGTTTCAGGTGTCATAATGTGGTTCTGTAATTCCATGGTAAATCTTTAAATCCCTAACGTTTTTTTTTCAGTAAATAAGAAAGTAGATATTATCGTTTTAAAATATGAAACATTATTTCCGTTAGCCTACAAAAACACACACCTTCTTCATATATAATGATAGTTCACTTTGAAATCCGACGAAAATGATGGTTTGTTTTGAACATGTGAAAAGATTTATGACAATCCTCTTCATTCAGCACAACGTGTAGTAAAGTATCTGGGGTAGAGATGGTCAAGAACCAGTACAGATGTACAGATGTATGTTTCAGCTAGCAAAAAAGAATACATTTTTCATGTGCCTTTTTTCTTTTCTACCTTATTTCTCGAATGCGTTAGAAATTATTTTGAACTTGAAATAATGCATTGCATATCAAACAAAGCCAAAAATGAACTTAATCACATTTTAAACAAAAGAGTGCTGGTCTAGTGGTAATATCACATTTTTACTACTTGACTAACAGAAAATTTTGAGAAATGCCGTTAAATACGAAATGTGTAATTAATCATTCGAACTTGTGGGTAGAAAGCTTCAGTAAAGAACAATAATAGCATTAACTTAAGAATACTTGAAATAATTGTGTTTCATGGTGTCCAATATCTATGACCTGTGCCCAAGGTTATAAAACTGAGCATGGAAACCAGTCTCAAATCTCAACCATCTGATGGGCTGAAATGGCGACTGGTTGCCATTTCAGCCAATCAGATACTTAAGATTTGAGACTGGTTTTCATGCTCAGTTTTATAACCTTCAGCCCTAGTCTGTGGACACTAGCATGAACTTCATCCTTGCTGCCTGCAGTTTATAAACTGATCTCTTAAAAAGCTGCAGTAGAATCGCCTTTAGCTTAATCAATTATATGCACGCCGACTGAAAACGTCTATGATACCTCAATGATATCGGGAAACACGCAATTAACTCCTTGGGTAACTTCGATCAAACTGTTGCAGGACCGGATAAATCGGGGAGCGGAGTCAACTGGCCCGACTCAGCCCTATAAAAATTCGTCCTATTTATCCCATGACAGATCTACGTGAAATATTCCAACTTCGCCGGTTATTTTTAATCTAGCATGTACATATGCACCTGCACAAAGACGATAAGACATGGAATAACTCCCGATTTATCTTGTAAATTGAAAAAGGAAGGTTATCAACATTATATTCTACAGCGCTCTGCATGCCTGGTGATTAACCCATCTACAGTTGATCATTATGCCTACCTCTTTGGTTGCACGACGTTGACACGGGTTTAAAAGTTTATAAAGGTTTATGGAGAAATCTTGTATAAGAATCTAGAAGCTCTCTTATCCCTGTCATCGTGTTCTTGCTGATTTGACTCCGGAAGCTCTGGTCTCGGTAAGATCATTGATTACCCACCCATTTGGCTTTGCAACACTATTAGCTTCTTATGTTTTAAATGTTTCTGTGCTTTTACATGCAACATTGTTGAGCCGATGGGTAGGTTGGAGTTATTTCACCAAGACAACTTGTACTTGTTTTGTGATACGAGAGCCTGTTGGGGCACGTGTGAGGTTGGTGCAATTTGTTTTGCCACTGGCCGTTCCAATGCGGTATCCGCAAGGTTCCCTTCCTCGTTAATTGTTTGTGGCGTCCTATTTGAATTGAAATACTTATAAAAACACATGCTCCCTCTCTCTCTCTCTCTCTCTCTCTCTCTCTCTCTCTCTCTCTCTCTCTCTCTCTCTCTCTCCGTTTCATTTCCATTTCAATTGGCAACGTTTTCCGCTGCGCTTCCATACCGTTTCCGTTGCGTTTCCATTCCGTTTCCACTTCGATTAAAATGCTTTCAACGCTGCGTTTCCAGCGTTTTTTCCGTTTCTAGCGTTTCCATCGTTCCATATCCGCTTCCGTGCGTTTTTACCGTTTCCACGGTTAAATATTTTCGTTCAACAAATTTCAGTAACTGTTGTAAATGTCAAAACATGTAGATTTCTATCAAATGTAATGAAATATGGCGAGAAACTTCAGACTGGCATTGCAAAATTGACATTAACATGTTTGCTTCAAGACTATGACGTGAAGGCGATCCGATCAGGCGAAGGAAAACAATGAGAACTCCATGTAAATGTGGCATATTAAATGCTCGTGGGACAGCTTAGATATGATACATTTATAAAACTATAAAGCCCTTAGTATGATTCTCTTGAATTCTTTAATAGCGGTATTCATTCGCCCTTGCTTATGATTTAGTTGTTTCTTAAAGAAGAGTCAAAATAAGAATGTCACAATGTACATGTAAATTCCCTAAAATTCCGGTAATTTATCTGCCTCAGGCAAAGGTTGTCATGACAACTATCAGTGATATCTACATCTTATCGGTAATAAAATCGTCAAACCGCTTACAAAGAGTTATAGACGATCAATTATGAAATTAGGTATCAATCTGAATTTGACAAAAAACTTTAGAATTATTAATCTGTAACAACTATGTTGTTATAAAATTAACAGAAGATTATCATTTATGTTAGCGAACCTATTTCATCACGGTAGCATTATCACTGCACGTATGTCAAGTCAGGTTAAATAAATTTACTGCATATCCAACTTTGCTCCAACGATCCAACGGTGCATATTCAAAATCTATATATTTTTGCACCATCCAAAAGAAAATAACCACTGAATCACTTGTTTCATGCACCAAAAATATCAAAATGCATAATTAAGTTCAAAACATGCACAATTTTTATTACATACCACAATTCAATTAGCTTTAAATCTGATTCCAGGAAAATACACCAAATATAAAGTGTCAGGTTTCTATTTTTGTTGAGTATAGAACCTTACTAGTTTAATTTGTAGAAGTTGGAGTATTGTTTTGAAATTGTGTGATATTACTTTGAATTAAGTAGAAACACTAAAATTTGGCTAATCCGTCAATATTTTACAAAATTCATAGACGGAAACAAATGCGTACTAAATTATTCATGACATTTAGAAATAAGTATATGTCTTTTCGATATAGTTGTAAAATAAAATCCGATTGATATAATAAACCCAGACGAAATTCTAAAAAGGTGATAATTGTAACAAATTACAATGAACCCCAGGTAAATCAACAGGTAAGAAATGTGACATTTTGTGTATTAACAATATGTCACATTGAGCAAAGATCTATATATTACATCTATCTATATAGGTCTTTGCATTGAGTCACAAAAAATGTCAATCATAAAAAATGCATAATGAAATTAAAATCGTCATTAAAAAGTCTGAAAAAAACACATATCGTATATTAAGATAACTTAAGTAAATGTTACTTAATTATTTGTAAAAGTTAAATGCTTTCTATTTACATTTCAGAAGTTAAAATGTAAATTTTATCCAAAATTTATATCGTAAAATGCAATCGTTAAATTGAAATTGTTAAGTTTAGGACATATTTCTGAACACATTTGAAACATAAGCACGTAATGATGTACCCAACTGGAATTAAAGTTAGAACAAATAAAAACTATCGCATCGTAATCTCTTCAACATGTATCGAGATTACATTGTAAGATTTTTTTCAGTAAAACATAATAATTCAATGAACTGTTATTCTTTAATTATTTTGACAAACAAGAGCGCAACAGTAATAGAACGAATTCGGGATTTTATTAACTGATCGAAAAAATGCATCATTAATTTTATTGTACCCCCTCCCAATTAATGACGCGTTGTAAAAACAAAAGTTATGACAGATCAATAATTTATATGTTTTATGGCTTATTTCCTGTACCGTGTTTAAACAAGGTAAAGGGTTCCTATAAACAATGAACCTAGCAAATGCATCGATTCAATGAATTTAAAAGTGTACCGATTTGATTTTTCGGTGTATATAGAAATTGAGAAAAGGCAAAGACCTATATATTACATCTCTATGTTTAGCTATACAGGTCTTTGGAAAAGGCTACACATTCTGCCGCTTTTTATTATGACTGAATTTGTAAATTCTTTAATGTATTAAGTTTACAAACCGTTTCACCAATTGTACACATATAAAAATTGTCCAACAAAATAAATTTATTAATTAGTGCAATAATAAGGATGAAATGGAACAGGCAGAAGTTATATATCGCGGGCTTAGGATTTTAAAATTATATAAAATAATCGGACGTCTATGTGCCCAAAACCAAATTAAAGAACTCGGCACTAAGTTACACAGAACTGATAAAAACGAAGACATTGTTGAACGTATATTAATATGGTCTACCTCAAGCCTGTATGTAACTTTTGCGATATAGGAAAACTGATATTATACACTAAGTTATCTTAATTATAAAGTATGGAATACTAGTTTTGTTGTTATGTATAAAACTCTCAGAGATATACAGTATCAAGATTATTTATTGCTTATTTATTTCTTCGTGTTACCTGCGTGCTTATTTTTCTCTCAAATGTCAAACTTTAACATTTTTGAAAAAATTTGTAATTTTGAAAATATTGCTTTTACTTTCTGATTTCATTAATCTATTAAATTTATCAATTGTTGGCTAAAAATTTCTTCATATATATTCGTTTAAAATATTCGAGTAATCGGGGCATATTAACAAAAAGTGTTATTCGTTTTCTATCATCTTTTAATTATAGCATTTACAGATTCTGTTTTCCCTTGTAACACCCGTGTACACACCCATGTACCGTCCAGTTTCAATATTTAAGATACAACTTTTATGAAACGAACTGAATGCTTAATGATGAAACAATTTTGTGCTATTTTATTGGATTTCCCCTCCGGCGCAAATGACATATTTTACTGACCCTAGACTTCGTTAATCTCCGATAATCTGACGACTGATAAGAAGGGCAGATAATTGACAATACCACATAGTCAACGCCGTACACTCTCCCTTTATGAGATGATGAGCAAAGTGCCATATGGAATTATTAGCATCAGTTTGCATTGGTAATTTTGAGTGATTTTAAACATTTTACATCAGAATAATGTTAATCACTATAAAAACGATTAGTTTAAGATTCATATTAAGTTCCCGCAAATTCCCAACGCGGGGCACACGTGCGTATACATGACTCGAGCTGACGCCAGGATGAAAGTGATTAAAGAACATTGTCTGCACGATAATCATGCCTTAGAATGTATTTACCATTGGATTTCTAACAACACTGTAAACGTTATTGTCTTATGAAGATTTTACATTATTGAGAAAAAATAAAGCGAAACATCTTAATCATTTAGGTGCTAAACTATTTAGCTCCGGTGGTGTAACCCCACGAGCGTCCCGATACGACTGATATCTATCTTTCACTATTCACGGGAAATTAATTTCAATTCAATCCATATTAATTTAAATATCTGAGTAAGATGCAAGTGCGATGAGCTATTGTTGCGTTTTGTTTTGTTTTTGAAGCATGCATGCGTATTCGAAAAGTAGTTTGTTTAGAAACTGAAACTTTAGAAACAAATATTTCATACAATTACGCTTATGTAAATTCAGTGTTGCAATACTACATGTACAAAGTAACAAAGCTTTCTAGAGTTACATTTGATATTTGTTCAGTATAAACAAAAAATAATCATACAATGTCCACGGGAGATAACCTCTTCTTGACTAACGGGAAAGTGCCTACTGTTGATAATTCAAAGGGAGATCATTTTTTCGAAACTTGCTATTGCTGAATAATTATATTTAGACGAACACAACTTGTAATAAATATTGGACCATATTTAAATTAAATGTCATTAAATGTTGTATTTTTCGTGTGCCGTACACTTATTTGGAAACTAAAAATAAACAACAAGATCAGTAATAAATAACAACTATCTACAGGTCAAAGATCTCCGCCAGTAAAATCTCATGTAAAAAACCGTACATTATTTTTAATTATTGATAATTGAAAGCCTTTTCAGTGCAGAAAGGATTCGACAAAATCTGAATTTGAAACGTTCAGATTCAAAACAGGTGTTTAAATTTTTGTGATATTTATTAAATAATTGAATGTTGAAAGCAATATTTTCTGTGACCGATAAATGCATAATTCTGATCGCAAGCATCGTGTCATTCATGCGAATCGTTCTTAGACCTAAACTAAAACAGAACACAAATACCTCCCACGACGAAACCTTTCACGTGCTTCACGCAAGAAGCGTGCACCTCGTGCAAATCATGTCTTTTTAATTGCACACGTCTGACGTATTGTTAACGTTTCATTGTACGTCATATGTATTTTACGTCATATGTTTATGATGTATTCGGCGGGCAAACAACGTGTTTTTCCATCAAATCACGTGGATTTTACCGCCGAATATTTAGACATCTGATATTATTGTCGGCGTTTGATTGTAGGTCATATTTAATGACGAATGTTAAATTCCTGAAAACATTATTTTCCAAAGGGCTGGTGATGTTTTTTCCTATGAGTAAAATTAACCATTGCAACATTTTATTTCGTTTTTCATTTCTGAATCCCCGACGCAAGAAATAAAATAATGTTGCGTTGTCCATACTCTTTTTATAGATCTCTACAATATCGCGTTTTAAAGCTATAAAACAAATAAAAAAACGACACATCTTCAAATTATCAGAGATCAAAAAAAACGTGCACGCATAAAACAAAGGTTCAAGTGAAAAATATATTCACCTGAGGTCCTTATGCATATACGAGGTACATGTAGCGAAATGTCTAATCTTTCGATAAATGTGTAACAATTGCTCGATCAGCGCTGAATAATGGTAAATAATTAGACTGATCATTACTTGAAACAAGTGTCCCACGAAGCGTCATTTCGACAACTATTATTTTCGTTACAATTAATTTCGTACAAAGAAACGGTTAGAACGTTACTATAAATAATCGGGTGACCTAGAAACGGTAAAAACGCTACTATAAATAAGCGGGCCGTTTCTAGCGTTCCGTTTATTCCGTTTCTACCGTTTCTAGCGTTCCAAGCGCTCCGATTATAGCGTTTCTACCGTTTCAAGCGTTCCAAGCGTTTTTAGCGCTCCGTTGCGTTTCCATTTCGATAGCGTTCCGTTTCCATTCCGTTTCCGTTTCAACATAGAGTGAAAAGCGTTTCATTTCCATTTCCACTCCGTTTCGTTTGTCAATTTCGTGATTTTCAGTACTGTATGTACAGTTACCGCCTTGGAATAAGTGAAAAGAGCCGAAAAGGTTGCAATAATCAGATGACAGTTTTTAAAGCAATAACCGATGCTATTTTTTTAATAAAACAGGTTAGTTAAGATTATCTGTACAGAATGAAACATCTACTGACCGATTCAGTTTCCAGTGTATAGAGAAATCTTTATCATGAGTCAAGATCTTTATAGCACAATATTTTTTCTTAAGAGAAACCATTTAAAAGAAACATCTTAATGTGAAAAACAATCTGTATATGTTCCGTTTCATAAGGGTTAAGAAATACTGGTATTTCTATTGCCACATACATGTAATACCCCCAGACCAGTTGATATTTTCCCGGCAACATTCGTTTCCGGTAAATGTTCAAGGTATCACGTTAACTCACGTATTGTACTATGCTGGCGGATGTTCACTCGCTGACACACATTTTCGGTTTTTTAAATAGGGTGAAGCAGTAAGACTGTAAAGTGAACAAATAGCAGACTTAAAGACCAGCCATAATTCAATATACATGTAGTTTTACTTAGTTTTACTTAAAGTCTTACACCTAATATAAATTTCGTTATGCTAACAATAATACCTGGGCTATTACGTTTCATTGGATGTGTTCCAGTATTTCTTAAAGCAAACGTGAAATGATGTTTTAAGCCTAAGTAAGTCTTAAAGCAAACGTGAAATGATGTTTTAAGCCTAATTAAGTCTTAAAGCAAACGTGAAATGATGTTTTAAGCCTAAGTAAGTCTTAAAGCAAACGTGAAATGATGTTTCAAGCCTAAGTAAGGGATTATCGTCCTGGAACGGTGAGTGGCAAAACAATTTACCACTGGGGGTGGGGAGGGGGTTAAAACAGGTTCTAGGATGCACCAACCTCATTAAGTAGAACAGTGATAATGCATTCCACAAGCCACCGTTACATTAATAATGGAAAAACTTGCTCTTTATCGGCATCTCGTTTGCAACGAAAACCAAAAGCTGCCAACGTCGACATTTAAATAAAGCAATAGAATGCAACCGATTCTGGCAGTTGTAATTAATATTTAAAAGAATTTCCAGAAACTTATTTATATATATCTCGGTGAAAGAAAAGTGTTATTCTACTGTTTTAAAACTGTGGAATATCA
>JAZAYU010000566.1:225438-250921 GCA_038501625.1 Corbicula japonica | reverse complement strand
TTTTCTTTTTATCAGAGTTTAAATGCAATACACAATATAAATTTCCGGTGAATTTCCAAAAGCATCCGAGTGCACATAAACTGGTGCATAGGTCTCGCGCCATACCGTTTGCGGGTTATTTAATTGCTTTGAATATTCATAAAATTAATTTAACCAATCAGAAAAATGAATTCTCTACAACCCTTATGTTGACTTTTTTCCGTACGTTAACAAACAAAGAAGTTATGGGAGCCCAAAGTCTAGCTCAGTTTTTGCATCATCCAAGCGGCTGACAGGTAAAAGTCATATACCATTAAAAAATTTAACCTTTCCTCTTTAAAATGATGTACTGGACATCAATTTTGGTTTTTATTTAGTACTCTGCATCCGCTGATGAAATAGGTCATGTCGGCAAAAACGAGCGACTCGATTGCCGAGTCGGCGTCCGCCATATTGGAAACCTGACCCGATAAATTTTGACATCAATTTTACCGATGAATTTCAATCTGCAGTTCTTTATCCAAAAATAATACATTAAAGATGTTAGTAATTATTATATTCGAACGTAAATGCTGAATTTTTGTTTTTAAGTTTGCATTTTTATGTTTAAATTGACTGTTTCCATATCGGGCACATGCTGATCACTCTGTAATTTTTGCTCGAAAATTTCTGACTTTTAAGACAGATTTTGGCGAAAATTTGACTTGTTTTCATAAAAACTGTTGATCTTCTGTTGAGGATTAATATTTCTGGTTGATAACTGTCGATAATTTGTTTAAATGAAGCTAAACGAAAAAAATATGCGATCTTTTTGTAAATTACCCCACCCACTTATATTATTATGTACTAGTTCATGATAATTTTTTTTAACTTTCAGGGTTGCACTGATGATTGTTGGTATAAATTGTTAAAGTAAACATGGAAGAAGATAACAATGGTCCTTTTTTCAAGAAATACAGCTTTCAAGAGACAAATTGAATAACCTATCTAAAATTAAACCACTTGAAACTGATGTTTTATTTGAACTTGATGCACATCTGAAAACAGTTGAAAAGTTATTGAGGTCGTCAAATATATTCAGCCAAGATTGTCTCGGTCCATTGATGTAACATTGCACACAAAAATAAATCGATTACTTGCGGTGAAGAAAAAATCTTGGTGCGAAGAAAAAAAGTTAAAGGGGTTTCGTCAGTTGCAGAATTACTACAGCAGAGATTTGAAGTTCAAACAAGTAAAATGCAAATCAATAGTGACTAATTGATTCCATTGATGACAAGTTCAAGACAAGAAAATGAAATACACCAACCAGACAATGACAAATGCAATTCCCCAATTAAACAACACAAAAAAAACTACAGTTTGTGACAATGATGAAAGTCAGAATTCATTCTCAAAAGAAAATTTTTAATGTACCGGTATATATGGATGAACTCCGCAAAAAGTAAAAGAAATAAAATAAACTGTTAAATGAACTTGAGTCACCAAAGACTGAATTAAAGTAACTGTTGCTAAAAAGTAATGTTGGCCACTACATGTATGCTGTGAGAAATGTAAATCAACAAGATGAAAAGGCCAGAGCAGCAGGATAAACTTTAAGGAAGTCGGAGGCCAATGTTCGAAGGCCAACGAAGCGTGCTGATCAACTGCAAACTGTAAAGACTGAAAATAAATTGTTAAAAGAAGATCTTACAATACAGAATAAAATCTATCTTCAATATAATATTTTCATTATTTCTTAAAATCATAATTGTGTATGTTGTTGTACTACTTGCTGTGGTCGGACATTAATTAAAAAATATCTAGAAAATAAATTCTACAACCTCTTCATTTCTAATTGCAATAACTTCATAGGTTGCAATTATATAACAAAACTGATTGCAACAATGGATTTAGCATAGAATTTTACTATAGAGTTGAAAATTTCATGCAGTTATCTTTAATATTAAAAAAGTTACAGGGATTTTACTGAATTTCACTCGTTTTTCGGTGCCATGAATTCCATGCATATTCTTATATAATTTTTCATGAAAAATTCCACGAAACGACCAAAATTTGAGACCTTTAAATATTCATAACTTTGCTTCTAGTAGAGATATCTTCAAAATTTAAAGTGTTCTGTGCAGCAAATGAAAAGATGCACAATATGAGAGGGGTTTTATTAATATTAATTGATAAGAAAAAATCAGCTGTGGTTGCTAAAATAATGAACTAAGTCTATAACCAATCTCAAATCTTCAGCATCAGATAGGCTAAATTGGAGACTGGACTCCAGTCTCAGTTTTGACTTAGAGCCATGAAACTTAATCATGCACAATCAAAATTTACAATGCACCTAGACACTATCCGATATTTTTTTACATTTAATCCATAATTTGTTAATATCATTATTTACTGATGCATAAAACAGAGATAAAATCTGGAATGTTATTCACCACTGCTCAAAGAAAGGTCACTACAGGTCATAATAAAGGACACAGACCCCAACCCCATCCCTTCCCATACTGTAATTTTTATAACACCAGCCATGCATTTTCCTAATAATTAACTTAAACCTAAACTTCCAACTGAACAGGTATTCCACAAAAATCTTTTAAATCCACAATATCATGTAAGTATTTTTACAACACTATTTCGAAAGATTACACAATCTATCCTCTTAACATATGAAGGTGCAACACCTCAAATGGACAACATACCACATGTTTCTTAAAATTCTTCCATCCAACTTAAACATAATTATGTATATATCCACAGCAGAACAATTTTAAAACACCTTTTCTATTTCCACATTTTCAGAAAATACGGTTACACAACGTTTTTGACAAGAGTAGGCGAGGTATGCAGGTATTTGTGTATAGATAGCTATACAGATAGATTTACATACTACATGCTTGAGTACACTAGATTAATACATACTGCCAAACTGATGCTATTTTTATCACATTTTGGCAAAGATGAAATCAAGGGAGACAATGCTGTTGTTACTGTTGGACTTGTGTATCAAGAGTTAACAACTCTTATTTTTATAACGTTTTCTTACTCTACATGCCACATTTTGTTAATAATACCTTTAAGTAATTTTATGAATTTGAAATTTGAAAAAAAAAAGAAAGTTTATACATAAGTAGCATAAAAATATTAACTTCCATTTTCAGTCAGAGCAAATATAGAATACTCAGTATGTGTTTTATTTATTGCATATGCAATATTTAAAGTATTTGCTGACTCAAATCCAATAACAGACATGTAAGACTTCTGCAATTTTCTGCTCAAACTATTGTGTTTTCCCATAAAGCATTCTTGTTAAAGAATTTCAAGTAAGATAGTAAGATATATTTTTATCTTAACAGAGAAATTTAACACGTACAGGGCCTGTCAAGAAATGGGTGACATGCATGTATCAAGCTTGCGACATTCAGATATTAGGGATTTTCAGATACATACTTGGAACAGCTTGAAAAGTTAAGAGTTAACTGCACACACTCCCCTCAGCGCAAATACACACAATACCCCAATACTACAGTATTCACTTCCCTCCTATACAACTGTTTTTACAATCATGTAAAAATGACCTGTACTTGTGTTTAATTCAGGGCTTTTTTTTCCCTTCTTTAGTAGGGGTCGATTATGGACGCCTTCCCCTCAGAAAATTTCTTTAAAATCATGCAGTTTTCCCCAAAAAGTAACTTTATATCAGGTTTTTTCCATTCCCCTTTAGAGAAAAAATAACGCTATTTTCCCCCAAATTAAAGGATGTGGGTCCCTTCCCCTGGCAGTGAAAAAAGCCCTGGTTTACTTAGTTTAGTCTACTTTCACTTCTTCAAGGCCAAAGAACCAAACTACCTGCAAAAATTATCATTCCTTTTCAGAGGATATTACCAAGTTTGTGCAAAATTAAAAATAAAAAACTGTCCCAGACAAAGGAGAAAGTGTATTTTACATGTTCTTCTCCCACTGCACAGTAATATGGAATACCTCAAATGTTAGGTACAGAAAGTTACAAACTTTTCTCAAAACTTGTGGAAAATTTCTCCCAATTCTCACACTCACACCCTAGGCTAATCCCCAAAACTCTTTATACTTACTGGTGTGTTTGTAGTATCTGTGTATGCATCAAATTCTGTGCCTGCAATCTGCTCCCCCTTCTTGTTCAGTTCTTTTAATTTTGACTTGGTTTTCTGTTTCTTTGGAACTGTGAACATAATATAAAATTATTACACATTGGTTACACAGTGAAAACATGCTAACATTTTCATTTTGTTGAAATTTGTTACATGTATATTACCAGCAATATCCTCACATACCTTATCAAGTATATTATTCTGCAAAGCATTTCCTGGTTAAGAGTATTACAAGAAAACTTTTTCATTTCGCTCATTTTATTTTGAAGGTCACTTTTTCCTCCTGAGCTCCAAAATCACCTGCTTTTATACAAATCTCAGATTTGCTTACTTAATTAAATGCAGTTTTCCCAAAATTTAAAACAAAACGGCAAGACAACAAAAGATGGGAGGCCAGAAGACGAATTAAAGCATATTTGTGAATACCGACTATCTGTTTGTATAGAAATACATCAACAGTGAATAACCTAAATCAATTTCATGCAAATTTATTTGCACTTTTATAAAATGAATTATTGTTTCAATCGTTTAATGAATTTCTGAACAAAACTGACATTAAATAGTCATGCAGCACTTTACTATGCAACCTTTTCCTTGAAAATGTCAATGAAACAGACAATGGGAATTAGTGATCGGAAACCACAACTATAAACCACAATGAAAACCATTACCGGTCTATTTGACTCAATTCACATTAAGATAATAATCTGTTCATTCTAAACAAAACTTTGCACAACCATCCATTTAATCACTGAGAATAAACGGTTTTAGTTTTTCATCTTTTAATATACATAGATAAAACATTTGAATTATTTATTTTATTAAGGAAATCTTTTTAATTCAGTCAGGGAACTGCCAAGAAGAAACTAGAGAATAAGGGATTTATGTAGAACATTTATTTCCCCCTAACACAAATTGGATACTAATCTGTTATTATCTGAAGGCCACCCTGATCTTGACCTACTGGCCTCAAAATTAATAGCTGTCATCTACATGTAATAACAAACCTTCTTTCCAAAAATATGCGGATATATCCCCATCCAGTTACAAATCAGACAAGGTTAGTCAAGGAAGGATGGATGGACGGACCAACCCATAAGAGCAAAGCAATATACTCCCACTTCTTCTTCAAGGACATAAATAGTCCCGGGACTCTCACTAGAGGGAGACTTGGGAGATGATCTCCCAAAAGCAATCGGACTTCTCACTTTTTTGAGCTATGGGAGAAGTCATTTTGACAGAGTTTTTTTTTAGGGAAAGAATGCTTTGACTGCAAACTTCTCCATAATAATGAACAACAGTAAAATAATGAAAAAGATTAAGATAAACAAGTCTAGTGAGGGATTGAGTTCTCTAGAAAATAGTTTTCAACATCCTGTTTACTAATCAAAGCAGGAAGTTTTTCACTATGCATTATAAAGAATGCTGAAGGCCCAATGAAACTTTTCTCTAAAATGGGTAAAATTTCCCATAATTAGAATAACCTAGGCCAATCCCTGTAAATTCAATAAAACCTTGCATCATTTAAAGCTCCTTGTAATCTTTCAAACATTATTTTTACCCTTGATTTCAAATCATTTGTTTACTGTTTGCATTTGTTAAAGACATTATTGCAGGCATTTAATGACATGTTCAAAAAAGTGTTGATCCAGATCAGTCAGCACATCCCAGATCAAACAGCAGCACAGATCCACGTTCTACACTGGTCACACAAGTGATAAAATGCGTATATACAGAGTAAAGGATTCAATCTTCCTCACCTGATACTTCTTTCACTTGTTCCGCCGTCTGTTCTGGAATTTCCACTTTGGCTTCCTTCTCCACAGGAGTTGGAGGCACTATATTTACTTCTGGCGTTACTTCACGTTTTGTTTCTGGAGTTACTTCCCGATATCTACTAGAATCACTGTGGTCACTTGGAGCAGTTCTTTCAACAACTGGGGCTGCTTTTACACTAACAGTCACTGGTTCCGGAGCATCATGTGATTTCTCAAGTATTTCAACACTGCTTTCTATATGTTGAACATTCTCCGAAGTTTTCACGTTTTCTATTGTAAGAGGTCCACCGTTTGAAAGACTGGAGACAGTTTGTTTAGAAATGTCTGCAACATTTGGAGGTTCTGCAACAGCTGTGTGTTGGTGTTGTGATGTGGCAAAATGTGATGGAGGTTGCTGAACGGCGCTGACTAGCGGAGCTTGTTCTCCACTTGGGGCTAGCACAACCGGAGCTGGGGCTCTGTGAGGTACACCATGGGGGCCCATGTGGTGTGCAATATGAGGGGGACCTCCATGAGGTACCGCATGTGTGGGTCCTACGTGAGGCACCACATGGGGTGGCGGGCCATGGAACACAGCCTGCGGAGGGGGTCCTGCATGGGGCCCTGGGGGTCCCGTGTGAGACACATGTGGAACTGCTGGTGGAGCCGCATGGGTCACATGCGGCACAGCTGTTGGCCCCGCATGGGTCACATGCGGCACAGCTGTAGGCCCCGCATGACTAGTAATGTTGGCTCCTTGATGGTTAGTTGTTGGCGTAGTGGTTGAGTACAGCTTGGCTGCAACTTGAGCTGCGAACTGTGCAGCTATCTCATTGGTTGGAGGTCCGCCTGCTCCTGCCTGGAAAGAATCATTCAAAATGCACTGTAGCTTATTACACTCTCAACCAACCAAGCTGAAAAAAGCATAGGATAATTCACAATAATCATTGCATAAAAACATTTAACTTTTGTGCCTTTTTTCCTTATTAAACAGACACCTTTTAATAGGGTCTACCCCTAAAGTAAGTATGATCCCCACTGCCACCAACAATTTCCTCTCCAGTGTATTGCATTTATGAATGAAATGATGGATTTTTACGATACAGAAACACCATTGATATTTTGGACACTTTTTGCAAACATTCTAAAAAAACAGACGGTCTCCCAGCATAAAAAACACCGCATCTAGGCAGGTAAAAACTGTGTGAGAGTCTCGGCTGAAATATTTGTTGCTGGCAATACTTTTAAGACAATACACAACATTATAAATTAAGTTACGGCAAACACAAAAAATGAGTCCCACAAATCGGCAAGTTACAACAAACGTTACCCTACTGTAATCTAGGTTATTATCTCAGAACAAAGGAGTAATATCTATTTTATCGCATTTTTATTAATCTAGATACATTTCATAAAACTAACCTCCGTGTATGTAACAGGTGTGCTTCTTGATCCAGAATCCTGCGTTCTAGACACTTCTGCAGAACTTGTGGTTTTCAATATCTCTTCTGTGATGTCTTTATTTGTGTTTGGGTCAACAATTGTGATGGTCTTTTTCTCCTTCTGTGGTTTTGTATAGCCTGTTGTGACAGTACCCCCAGCTGAGGGAGGCCTCTGATTTGTGGCTGTGGTACCTATGTTAGAAATGAGTGTACAAGTACAGGAGGCGTATCGAACAAACCAATCAGATTCCACTACAAATTTTCAGTACTGCATAGCCTGAAGTTCGGTTTATAGTCATGATTTGTGAATTGTTTGAGAAAACACTGTTAATGGATTACCTCCATTGCTCTACAACTAGGCAGTGAATAATATTTTAGTGTTATAAAACCTGAATGTATGTATTCACAACACCCCTATAATTGTCTGGTGATATAAAGGTATAAACAGTTAACTGCTGGTAATTGTGGACCAAAATGCTTTCAAGTACTTTAAAACTTTCGGGATTTTAATACATATACTGTTCCATAGAATACAGAACTTCCATTTCAAGAAAGGACAAAGGGAACATAAAACAATGTTACATAGAAGGTTAGTTCAAACATTTTTATCCAATTTAATAATAAAAGCTACTATACCTAAAAATAATGGCTGGTTGCCGTAATGGCCTGTCTGTGAATATGATAACGTCTGTTGTGGGGGCATCTGAAACATGCCAGCGGCAGGAGCTGTAGATATACCTGGATTGTACTGTGGTGCAGGCATTCTCTGTTGTAAAGGCTGTGGAAGACATACAGGACAAACGTTTGTTATATAATATAGCATGATAGGATGTGTACAGAAACTAGGACACAACACATTCCCAGTAATATTAACTTATAAATGCAACTTCATAATTGACTTTTTGATTAAGGAGTTGTGTATAAAACATGTGGCAGCCTTGACAGTTTGGGGGTCCTTTGCTGAAAAGACTGTTGGAGGCAAAATTTGAGAAGTTTAATGAGTACAAAAACCAAAGTGTCCTCAAACCGGGACATCAAACAACCCCTCAACCGCAGTCTCGAGTCACTTAAAACCCAATTTTTCATTATATAATACAATATTTAATTATTTATACCAATATGACTGTTCTGTTTTGATTTTCTATCTCAGCTTTCAAGTTTTTCACTTTGTTTCAAATGATGGCTTAAACATTTAACCACACTTCTCCCTAAAACTGTCAAAACATCTCCTAATATGTTCTCAAAACATGACTCCTGCAAAGCTTAGAAACACAGACATACCATACTAGTATTCATAACGATTGGCTGTTGGCCACCAAACTGCGACTGGTTCATGGCATAGATCATCTGCGGATAAATCATCTGCTGATTCACCGGATTAGGAAATCGCTGACGTACATTCATACTTTGCTGTCCTGCGCCTGGGTAAAATGGCTGGAAAACATAACATTTCATTTCACATGAAATTGAACGATGTAAAAAGAATTGTTTTCTATGTCTAAGTGCTCTTTGAAATGGAGAGTATAACCATGAAACTTTGTGTTAAATTTGTGATTTGCAGGGCATCGTGTGTCTAATGATGAAGAAATCAGTTTTCCGCTATTGTTGGTTTCCAGGAAATTCTGCAAATTGTAAAAGGCTTCTCTTCTATGATGAACTAATACTGGACTTTACCATAGTTTTTAGATAATTTTTCACCCATTATTCCATAGATAAAACTTTGTAGATTCAGATCAGTGTAGATCCTGATCAGCCACAACATTTGTGCCATATGATCGGGTTCGCTTTTTGTTTTATTAGGCTATTTCCAGTGTTTTTTTCACTTTTTGGGGGAAGGGGGTCACAGCCCTTTGGAGGGGGAAAATAGCGACACTAACAAAGGAAAGGGGAATATTTGGAAGATACTTGCAGCTGTCAGACACAACAAAACAAAGTATTCACTGATCTTTTGCTTTTGGCTTTGCTAACACTGAAGTACAACCAAGTAAATCTTGCCTCATACTTCCGAGAGTTGAATTTTCTTGCATCAGAAAAAAAAAAAGATTTATCATCTTCACTATCATTTTCACGGTTACACATAAGTGGAACAAATCGAACTATCCATAACAGACTCCAGCAAAGGGGGAATTTTTATTGGACATGGGGGAAAAATATATACTATTTTGAGGGGGGAATGGGGCCCAATTTCTCCAAATATTTGGCATAAAAAAACACTGAAATTTCTCACCAAAAACCAAAACAGATCCGGATCAGATGGCATGTTTGTGATCTACACTGGTGAACAAATATTTTCCAGGCTTTACAAAGGTATTGGCAGAATATTATTGTTAATTTCTTTTACTGAAACATTTACCAGGCTTTATTCATGTTGATACCCAGTCATTAGCAATGTGTTTACTTTATTGTTTATAGTTCAGAAAGGTTACCGTTACGGCAGCTGGTCTCATCCCCTGCTGGGGCTGTTGCTGATACATATTTGGAGGCTGTTGCTGACCAAGTCCCGGACTGGGCATGCGAGGATTAGAGTATGCCGGCTTTATATCAGCATAGTTTAACTGCTGTGAACAAAATAAATCTGTCATGTAAACATGAAAATAATCAAATTATTAAACTTACATTCACCTTTACTTCATTGGATATTGATGTTACCCATTAGCTAACAGTGTGAATTCAGATCAGCTGGTATATTTGTGCCATTCCATCAGGATCTACACTGTTCAATTTTACATTCTCAAGAAGTGACCCCAGATCTGATGTTACTAATATAAACTTTTTTCCTAACGTCTGAAATATTCTTCAGATTAAAAATCCATACTTTGAAGGATTATTAAAGCGGCCTTACAGTACACGCAGCGCGGATTCAACAGATTCTGTGCTACCACCGCGGACGGTATTTCGTTTGGGGGAAAAATCACCGCGGCCAAGCTCTTGGAGGTCATCGCGATTCCACCAGGATTATCATTTTGTCCGCGTATCGGCGCGGACACAGCTTTGCAGGGGGTAATAAAAATTTATCAGCGCGACATTGCGGGGGATTCCTGGTGACATTCCGCGAACCAACGCGGACGCACATTCATGCACCAATTTATTTTAATTTCTTATTTATATGAAATTACGCGGGAATGACTTCTGACCAAAATGTGCGAGTTTTAAATAAAATTTGAGTCGACCGTGTCATCTCAATATCTTGTCCAACATTCCATAAGAATCTCAAACATGGCATCATGCTTTCAGTTTTCACACCTTAGTCAAGTGACATACCCTCTTTGGCAGGTGAGACCAAGCTGCCAATTAAGGGTGACACTGATTTTACCAAGGAATCTTAAACATGTCATCTTGCTTTCAGAGTTTTTCACACATTACGGTCGCTGTGATTTTACAGATACACGTTTTTCTTGAAGTACTCAATCTGATATAACGTGTAATTAAATAAAACGCAATCGACTTGTGGACCCCACTTTTTCCATTAAACATAAAACACTGGTAATAAAGTCAGTTTGCATGATTTAAGTAAGTTAAAATAATTACCTTGATGGTGATGTCGGTTCTTACGAAATCCGCATTTTATTCCATTTATCTTTAATTATTACATTTATAAACCGCATAATTTGAAAAACAGCCGTTAACTTATAAAAACCGCATGTATCCCTTAACAAAAAAACATGACCATGCTGTGTATTTGGTATGGAGGCAAAAAAATCGATACCGCCGAACATCAAACGCGACTTCAAAAGACGTCGTCGGCTCTAAACATCCATCCATGTTTATTTCGGCTTTGCTATAAAAACGTTTGATCTAAAACGTTTGACTTCAAAAGACGTCGGCTCAAAACAACCATCCGTGTTTATTTCGGCTTTACTATAAAAACGTTTGATCTACCTGGTAGTGTGCGCGTGTCATTTTTAGCTTGTGTGATTCAATAATTACTGAAATCCGATAAAAGCGATAAATTAAAGATTAGGATATATTTCAAATGACGGAATATGTTAGCGTTCGGTAAATAATAATTATTTTACTTTGTCGTTTGTAAAAATGCAACCACGTTCGTGCAATTTACCTAGGCGGATCATCCGCGACATCGCGGCGGTAAATGATTGCCTAGAGGCATCCGCTTATCACCGTGATGAATTTACACGATCACGGTGACGAGTGGAAGTCCGTGTATTGTGGGGGGGGGGGGGGGGGGGGGGGGGGGAAATTACTCACTCTGCGATGAAAAAAATCGCGGGGATGAGCGGAAAAAAATAAACCGCGCTGCGTGTACTGTACTTCAATTTAACCTGTTCTTGTATGAAATATTACATGTATTTGGAACTATAGGCACAAGTTTGCAGCATTAGTTCAGGCTAATAAAATTTTAATTTACTAAAATAAATTTGACTAAAAGCAACTAAAAGCGAAAGTAGGATTTCTGAAAGGTCACAGAAATAGAGATCGCGCATGAAGTGGTCTAGTCAAAAATTGGCACTTAATATACCTCGATTATATTTAGCTTCTTAAAAGTTTGATAACGATAATTTAACAATATCATTGAAAATCCCATCTATAAGAAAGAATTCAAGGGACCTTTTGTGTTCTGATAGGAAGTTTATATATTGGAGTCTATATGGACAAATAAGATTTTTCAATAGTATATTCTTACTTAAGTTAAGGGCTGGGGCTTTAAAGAAACCACTATGAATGGAATTAATATTATTTATTCAGTTTTCTAGGTACAAATGAAGACATTTTCTACCTGAATATTTTGGTACTGTGGCTGATTTTGTTGTGTGTAATTTTGCGGCACAAACCCCTGCGGCTGATAATCGTCTTGAACTGTCAAATGGAAACAAAAACATCAACTTCAAAAAATGATATCCGACATTGAAGGTACATTACTGCTATACAGAATTTGTTGTCCTGATCCCAGAAACCTAGGCTGAAGGTTATAAAACTGAGCAAGGAAACAGGGTTAGGGTTTGCCAATTCCATTTCAGCCAATCAGATGCTTGAGATTTGAGACTGGTATCCATGCTCAGTTTTATAACCTGGGCACTAAAGTTTAGAATCAGAATCTAAAACAGCTCAAGGGTGGATGATTATAAAACTTGGAGACCATATTGTCAGTCACCATTCCAGCCAATCAGATCTTTGAGATTTGAGACTGGTCTTTGGATTTAGTTTAATGATTTTGGGCACTGTGGTACTTTACCATATGAAATTCACTAAAAAGAAACAATGTTTATTGAGTTAACAGAGATCCTTTGTGGCTTCTTTTACTGTTCTGTGTAAAACCTGGAATTTCCTCAAATGTTCAATGCAAAATTGCTATTGAAACCTTAGATACAACATTTATCACATGGGCAACTTGTTCTGATACTTATCAGCTGGCACATTTTTGCTTATCTAATTTGGATCTACACAGTTAGCTCCTTGGACAGAAAAGAATTACCAATCTAAACTGTAACTGTGTTGAAAGTGATCAAATTACACAGATGTGCATGCTGATATCTGAATCAACATTGGTCATCCATGTATAAAGGCTTACCCATGGAGTAAACTATTGAATAACAATATCACGGGTTTTTTCCCTTCTTTAGGAAGGGCCTTTAAATGGTGCCTTGCCCATAGAAAATTTCTTTAAAATCGTTCAGTTTTTCCCACAAAGTAACTTTTTACATCAGGTTTTTTCATTCCCAGTCAGAGAAAAAAAACACTCTATTTACGCCAAAATTATAGGGTGTGGGCCCCTCACCCTGGCAGTGAAAAAAGCCCTGAACATGTCGCATGTATTTTTACAAACAATTATATAAGTCCGACAAATAAATTTGAAAGTGAAAGGATACAAAAATGCACCATGATTAAATAATATATAATATGTGCAAATGTAAATTTGCAATGCACCTATAAAGAAATTACACGTCCAATGGGTCAATTCTATGCGCCCATCAGATGAATTTGCAGCGCACCGTTAGTTTACAAGTTTACCGATGTACCTAGTCCTATAAATATGACGTCGTAAATGCTTATTTATCTTTTTTTTATTTTATGGCAATTATGACGTCATATCGCCGAACGCAGTTTTCCTGTCGCATGTTCCGACCGATTTTCAGTCGGGACAATTATCTATGTTATCTGCAAATTTACAACATGACAGGCCTAAATATAGCAATATTTCATTAATATTACACTTATTCTTGCTTCAGACACAAAAATTACTTACATTTTCCAGGTTTAAACTACGATAATCCATTTTAATATCCACCACAGTGTTTTTGTATATGCGGCTCTCAGCTGTGTAGACATTGCTCGATTCTTATTGGCTCATGTAAATCATGCAACCGCCTCATGTTATACAGTACTTATTGGATGAATTATTGATAAATAGATGTTTTTTATAATATAAATCATACTTCCCCATAAAATCGGACAGAAATATATATTTTAATGATAATTTAAGTAAAATTACAATAGTTTGATTGTTTTTCTTACTGTTTAAAGGACATAACCTGACTATTGAAAATTTTATTTTCGTCTACGAAGTTTTTACGCAACTGTCAATCGGCAATATGGCAAGTGGAAGTTCTGCATACACAGTACTTGAATATAATTTCTTACCGGATTTAATTCATGTTTACTGACGATTTGATGCGTAAAGGTGAATTTTGTTATATATTTTCAGTGTCTAATCATTAGAAGCTGAGATTATGACTTTCTGTAAAACTAAATATGCGACACGTTTTTGATGCATCGCGTTTAGAGGTAACGCTTGCCAATAAATGAAAAATATAAAATGCCAAAATATTAAATGTTAAAGGTTAAAGAAGCATGCGTTCCTCTAAATATTTGGAGTTCCGATGTACCCAATTTAATGCAACAGAAATTATTAAGAAGCAGTATTAGTAGGCGCTTATCCATTATTACTTTGAGCATTTTAGTGCACCATCTAATTTCAGTGCACATTTGTTCCCAACTTGATCAGGTCTAGGAAACGTCTGTTTTTATGGACTGTCTGTAAATTTACATAATACTTAGCCTAATACATAGTTCATAATACTTTACGCGGAGTTCACAATACTTTACGCCTGGTTTATGATAAAAATTATCTGGGTGTTCTATTATTTTTGATATTTTGACATTATGAATACTGGAATGATTATTAGGGATCTTGATTATAAATAATACTTTGCCTAATACATAGTTCATAATACTTTACGCCGAGTTTATAATACTTTACGCCGCATTTATAATAAAAATCATCTGGGTGTTCTATTATTTTTGATTTATTGACATTATGAATACTGGAACGATCATTAATACACATTATGGATCTTGATTATAAATAATACTTTGCCTAATACATGGTTCATAATACTTTACGCCGAGTTCACAGAACTTTACGCCGGCTTTATAATACTTTACGTCGCGTTTATAATACTTTACGCCTCTTTACGGCATAAAGTTTACGTATTTTAGGTACTCCGGTCTAGAAGAGATGTTTTCCAACACAAACATGCTATTAGAAAATGAACAAATTTAAAAATTGTTGTTCCCAACTGGCTAATATTGCAATCTGCATAGAGCATAGTAAACCATCTGTGCATATAGACCTATATGAGATTACCAAGAATAAACTAAAGTACAAAATCTCACGCACAGATGTTACAATCACTTTCTGAAAACTTGCCAACAATATTTCTCAAACAAGGAAGTTTAGAACTAAAAAAGTTGCTTTTTAATTCATATTTGATCAAAGATTTCGAAGAAATTAAACATATATTATTTATTGTGCTCGAAAGTTGTTATTTATGTTTACCTTTGGTGAAGAAAAATGGTATGACGCATTGTCGAGATGTCATTATGTTCACATGTCATCCATGTTTGCCGGCAGGTGTCCACGTCAAAACAACAGGTTTCTTTACCAAAATTAGTGCAAAATAAAAAAAATTAAACATACCAACAAATTGATTCGAGTAGTATCTTTGTTGTTGCTGGCCGGGCACTTGAAGTGGTGGTGATGTTGACGATTTGCTACGAATTCCATTCATTGCAACGTAAATGTTTGGTGTACTTGTCCCTCCAAAGAGGACCTATTTTCGAAGCTTGTTACCAAGCTCAGTCTCCTGCATAACAAAGAAACGTCTATATAAAACAGTGCAAAAGGTTCCATAAGAGAGAAATAAATTACTTCAATTCAAGACGTTATGATATGATGAATGATGTAACAGGATTTTCAATATGCTTCATCAAATATGGCTACCTTACACGGTCCGCAAGGAGACGGCTACTTTCGGATATTTCCGCCGGGCGACAACTTCCGGGTTATAGGTCAAAGGTGAATGTCATGTGATTTGTTTACTTCCAAACGACGCCCCGAAACTTCGATTTTATACAAGTAGGTTATTAAAATATTAACGCATTAAATTCTGATTCATTGATTTTTCTGTTGAATTGAAACATTGTTATTTACAGATGTATCGAAACTTGTAATTTCCGTTTTGCGTCTCTTGCATAGCTTTCGGATTCAACAGATTTTCGGATAACAAAGACTGTCAGCTAATTATGTTGTGGTATATAGACTTCAACACCCACTTATTGAATCAGTCTTAATCTTTAAAAGTATTTTTAGGTCTTCAGGTTTAGTTTTTTTCATCAAATTTGTAAAAGGCAGTGGCAAGAGGTCCAGTAAACGGACCCTAGACAGTCAGGCTGGACACCCCACATTGGATTGGCTAGAAGAGAGATTTCAGACCTAGTAACTGGACCTTTAGCTTGACAGTCTAGGGGTCTGGTCACCGGATTCCTAGCCACTTCCTTGATAAAACGAGACAACATTTAAGCCGCCTTTGTTTGTTATAAATCTAATCAGTTGATGGTGTTTTGGAATTTTTAGAAAGGATCACAAGGTGAAGTACCTACATAGATTATTTGAAACCAACAGAATTTCTTATAAGTGAACAATAGGTTATAACTGAACAATTTTTTATGAGCTATCTGATTTTTATACGCCCGTTTGAAAAACGGGACGTATTATGGGAACACCTGCTGCGGGCGGGCGGGTTGGCGGGCGGGCGGCGTCCACAGGGTTTCCGCTCTCTAAGTCAAAGAGTTTTCATCCGGTCTTTATCAAACTTGGTGAATATGTTGGTGGGCATAATATCTCGACCAAGTTCTATAACCAGCCAAATCCCCCCAGGCACTCCTGAATTATGGCCCTTGAATTGTCCAAAATTACTGTTTCCGCTCTCTAAGTCAAAGAGTTTTCATCCGGTCTTTATTAAACTTGGTGAATATGTTGGTGGGCATAATATCTCGACCAAGTTCTATAACCTGCCAAATCCCCCCAGGCACTCCTGAATTATGGCCCTTGAATTGTCCAAAAACTGAATTAGCGACCTTTTTGTGTATTCATACTCTTATATGTTTATCATTTTAATCCAAAAAACATTTTATGTTTCTGAAGTAGCTGGTTTAATGAAGTAAATGTATTTGCTAGACATATATAATATTGTTACATATGAGAGCTGCTTGATTTGAAATTGATGTTTTACTGAGAATGCAGAACATTTTTTGTGTTTTTGTCTTATAAGAGAACCATGGTTATGCTGACATGAATAATAAACTATAAAACAAAACCTCATTGTGTATTCATACACCTTTTTATCATTTTAATCCAAAATACATTTTATGTTTCTGAAGTAGCTTGTTTAATGAAATATATATATTTGCTAGTCATATATAATATTGTTACATATGAGAGCTGCTTGATGTGAAATTGATGTTCTACGGAACATTTTTTTGTGTTTTTGTCTTACGAGGGAACCATGATTATGTTGACATGATTGTTGAAAAAGAGCTCAAGCACTCAATGAGTTGGAAAATCCTGCTCCCATAAATGTTGTCATTACCATTGAATTTACCACAAATATGACAGGCGTATTTTGTGTCAGTTTGGCACTCTTGTTTTAAATCGTTTATTTTTTTAATTGATAATATTATTTAATCAATAAAATGGGTGTTTAAATAATTTGATCAATAAAATGGGTGTTAGACAATTCAACCCCTAGACATTTTAACTTTTCATTGAAAACAAAACTTTTTAACCCCTAGACTTTGCAACCCCTAAATTAAAGACTTTTCAAACCCTTTCCCATTGGACATTTCAACCCCTAAAATAAAGACATCTCAACCTTTACATTATTTTACATTTCAACACCTTACATTGAAAACATTTCAACCCATATTATTAAAGACATTTTAACACCTCCAGTGAAAACAAAGTCTTTTCGACCCCTACCAATTTATACACCTGAAATGATAAATATTAAATGAAATTTGTCAATTTTGTCAATATTGAATTGAATATACATTTCAGTTGTTAAGACTAAATAATTGATTCACTGCTCTGGAAAATTTAATCAACTTTGAAATTGCTGAATTTATAGTGGAACAAATTTAAAATATTTCTAAGGGATAGTGTTAATACACAACATTATAGTAAGTTCAACATTATAGTCAGTAGAGGAATTATTGTGGTGTAGTTGAGGAAATTTACAAAATGATCATAACTTGTAATATCTTTCTAAATGAATCAACAGCATAAGATTAGTGAATTGATTTGATATAAAGGAATATAAAACAGATTCTAAATATTGTTGTTTTGAGTTTTGACAATAAGTGTTTGGCACTTACTTGTTCAGTTACAAAACTTTGACTGGAACAGGCTCTTGAATTTGAACATTATATAACATTACATGTATAATCAGTTAGTACACAACTGTAAGTATAGGTTATTGTTTATTTGGAGGCTTGTATGAAAATTAAACGGTCAGGCCCAGCACAGCACAGTCAAGCTGAAATTAGCTTTGTAATTCAATGGCTCGTAAACATGTACTGAGAGAATATTTTAGAAAGTGAATTATGCAAATTTTTTATCTGAAAACACCATGTGAACATAACTGACTCTCAGGAAAAAAAAGTGAGTCTGTCCTTGGTTTGAGAAACAAGGGTTCATCTGTGTAAGTTCCCTTTTACCCGTTACTTCATAAATAAATCTTTTATAGCATGGCAAAATAGTTTATATCCGCATCAACGGGCTCATCCGTGTCGTCTGAGCACGACCGACACTTCTCACTGTTAGATTCACTAGATTATTTGTGACAAAAAAGGGAAAGTGCAAATACTGATGACATTGATTTTATGTGTGGTGTGGATCTAAACTGGCCGCCTATGTGATAACAGACGTAAGAAGATTATCATAATCCAAAAAGTCAGAGCTAAAATATTTCAATGATTTTCTTTTCCTCAGACTTTCTAAGTCACGCCTCCTTGAACACTGTAGAAGATCGTTCACGAACTATACATGTTTATCAATAAATGTTCGAACAATATTGTGGAGAAAATCTACCTATAATAAACACATTTCAGACGCGCGACTTTATGAGAATTAAGGTTCGAAGTATTTGAAAATTACTGCATTGTCATTGGCTCAAAAATAATTTCAACCATTATAATCTGTTAATGTTGAATGTTGATAGTATGTAATTTATAATGGTTTTACTTAGGCTTTTATTCAAATTAGCTGTAAACATTCTGACAGCTTTAATTCATCAGATTTGATCACATTCAGAATTTCAGTTCAGCACATAAAAAATGATTACATGTTAGCAAAAAACAACATCTTCACACTATGATGTTTTATGTCTTTATTTTCCTTTGCTTTTCAGAAAATGGTCTCTTGAAGAACAACATTTAAAATAACCCATAAAAATCATACTGATAAATTTAACACGAGACCACACGGATAAAGTTCTTTTACACTCACAACACAACAGAATAACAATGCCATGGCAACCATTATTTCAAAATCATCACATGTATCATGATGGTACAAACATCACAGCTAATAACTGCAGTGATGGGATACAGTGGATTTACAAGATTCTTAGTGACTGTGTCTGGGACGCCAAGGGCATTTCATCGGAAGTCCTCGGTCTTGCTTCTATCTTGACATGGATGGTTGTGAGTGTTCCGTAAGTCGTATTTACTTGCTATATAGTCTTAACACTTCACTCCATAATTATATAACTGTTTTATTGCATCTGCAAATAGTGTAGATCCAGATCAGTCAACAAGTCTGTGCCATCTGATCTGCATCTAGACTGTTTGCTTCTTCAAGTTCTTGGTTAGAAGTACCTTAACAAATAGAGACTATAAAGACCACAGTGTAGATCCAGATCAGATTGCATGGATGTAACAGAAGATCTGGATCTAAACTGTTTGCCTTAGAATAAAAATTGTATCACATTTAGTATAGGGATAATTTTGTAATAGGTAAGTTTTCTTAAAATTTATGAGAGGATGTTGTTCCATAAATTTTGAATTTCACTTTTTGTACAAATACGGTAGCAAAATTTGTAGACTCGGTGCTCACCTATTTGTATGCAGTGGTATGGGTACAGGTTAGCCTCATATAAGACTGCATATTTAAAAGAGTCTCCCATATTATTTTTAAAATTATTAGTAGAAGAAATAGTCTCTCTGGCCTTGGTAGTCAACATAGAATATGACAGAATCAGTCTCCCATAGTTATCTTGCAATATGTACATAATAATTAATGTAATGTTCTTCTTAATCCTTTCCTCCATAGACACTTCTTTATTGCGTTGGTGAACAGTGTAGATCCAGATCTGCCAGCACATCTGTGCCATCTGATCAGGATCTGCACTGTTAGCTATTTGATATACCGGTATTAGATTATTTCGGACCAGAAAGCTTCCAGTGCAGATCAGACGCCAATGATGTGCTAGCTGATCAGGATCTACAGTGGTAGCATATGCATAAAAATGTGTAGCAGACGTGTAAAAAAATCCTCCTGCATAAAAAAGACCCCAAGCTCAGAACCAAATCTGCTTGCATCAAAAATCAAGAATCTGCTTCTATTGAAATCCCTGTATACTGTGCCCAAGGTTATAAAACTGAGCATGGAAACCAGTCTCAAATCTCAAGCATCTGATTGGCTGAAATGGCGACTGAAACCAGTCTCAAATCTCAAGCATCTGATTGGCTGAAATGGCGACCAGTCGCCATTTCAGCCAATCAGATGCTTGAGATTTGAGACTGGTTTCCAATCTCAGATTTATAACCTTCCGCCCAGGTTTTGAAGTAGATCCAGATCAGCTGGCACATCCATCTACACTAATCTTTTCTTCATTAGAAACAACCTTAATGAATCTAAAAGCAAATAGTGTAGATTCTGATCAGACAACATGGATGTGCTGGCTGATCTGGATCTACACAGTTTGCCCATAAGTAACAGCCATGTCCCATGAATTCAGAAGTAAAGTGTAAGCCAACTTGAAAGAACTAAAATGAAATAAATTTCTTTTGCTAGATAAATAAAATTTGTGTTGGTAGTCTATATAAAACAATGTTTTATTTGTAATCTTATTGTAAACTTTGCTTTATAAACTAGAGTTGCCCAACTGGTAGTTCAAAATTTGCCTGTGGTTGAACCCTGTATGGTTATGAGTCAGAGTTGGAAATAGTTCTAAATAAACAACTACTTAAGGGTAATTGTCACATACAAGTGTTGTTGAACTTTGATAGAACGCTTTGAAATAAACAATGTAGGTGCATAAGAACCAATCCCAAATTTGGCGATGCTGACAAGTGGTTTGTCAAGACAACATTAAACCCTTTAAGCCATAGGATTTGGCTGTTATCCATGAGCAAACAGTGTAGATCAAGATCTCGGCTGAAGGTTATAAAACTGAGTTTGGAAACCAGTCTCAAATCTCAAGCATCTGATTGGCTGAAATGGCGACTGGTCGCCATTTCAGCCAATCAGATGCTTGAGATTTGAGACTGGTTTCCATGCTCAGCTTTAAAACCTTGGGATCAGATGGCACATCTGTGCCATCTAATTAGGATCTTATCAACTTCAATGTTTGCTTTTGATTCATTTGGTTATTTCTGACCAAGAAGTGAATAGTTAAGATCCAGATGGCTTGAATGTGCTGGCTGATCAGGATCTACACTGTTTACTCATATTAAAAAAAAAGTTATTTATGGAGTAAAAGTTAAAAGGAAATGTGCAGGGTCGAGCAGGTGTACTTGGTAAAATTGTAAACAGATCTATCTATGTAACACTTACGTGTACTTTTCACTAAACTCTACATTTCAAACCCTCCAGGAGGAAGTTTTCGGTTAATTTTACCATGTTACCGAACATGAAAACAATCCGCTGAAGAAATCCCTATACAAAAATACATTCTATATTTAGCGATCATGGGAATGTCACGCTTACTATTCATGGTGGCCCAGGCATTTTGAAACAAATGTCGACGCCGATAGTCGGCAAGGTACACCGAATGCGTATTTTGGTTGAAGTGATCACGTGACAATCCCAAAAACCACCGCGGCTTTACGCGGGAAATACAAAAATAGCTAACATATGCGCGTTTCATTTATATATCTTTTTTATAAAATATTGGTTTGAAATATTTCGGGTGTCAATCAATATTTGAGCTTCAAATAATGATATTCAACTGATTAATAACCCTTTTCGCAAATCTGTTCCATTCATCAATCCTGCACATCTCCCTTTAATTTACAGAAAGATTGATGTGCACATTAATTTGAAAGCAGTTAATTACAGTTCAGTTTATGATAATCTTTATTTACTTATCTCTGAAATTGATTGGAACATTATTGACTACTTCCGCCCATTTAGGCCAATAAACAATATCAATGTTTTCCTTTATAATTATATCGAGATGATTTATCTTGGAAAATTAGATTATTTCTTTGTTTCCAATCTACATGGAATGCCTTTTAGCCTGTTACTCCATTGGATATGGCAGTGTTACCTTTGGATAAACATTGTAGATCCGGATCATGTAGCATGTCTGTGCTGTCTGATCAGGACATTCACATTTCCCTTTAAGATTCATTATGGTTATTTCTGACCTAGAAGCAATCAGTGTAGATCCAGTTTAGATGACACTAATGGGCATAATGATCTGGTCCAGGATCTACACTGGCTACATGTGTGATCAAATCCATTGGAGAAAAGGGTTTTAATTGAATTGTCCCCTAGTCAAGTAAGTGTGTCCAGTGTCTTATAGGAATTCTTTATGTTCTAAACTGGATCTTGACAAAAATAACCTAATGAATCTTTAAGTGAACAGTTTAGATCCTGATCAGATGACACAATTGGTGCTAGCTGTTTTGGATCTAAACTGTTCACACATAGGTCAGCAGTCTTATCCCATGGAAAAGCAAAGTTAACATGTTAACCCTTTCCTGTATAGATACACCTTTATTGCTAGGGCGAACAGTTTAGATCCAGATCAGCCGGCACATCCGTGCCGTCTGATCAGGATCTAAACTGTTCGCTTTTTGATTCATTAGGATATTTCTGACAAAAATGCGACCAGTGCAGATCCTGATCAGACGGCACGGATGTGCCGGCTGATCTGGATCTACACTGGTCGCACACGCATAAAAATGTGCATATATCCAGGAAAGAGTTAATAGGTTTAAAGCAATGTCATTGATTTCTGTAAATTGTTACATTTAAGACAAATGGTGAAGAATTTCCGCCATATACAAGGTATCGAGGGCATATCATTCTTGCTGATACTTATGTGGACCCTAGGTGACTCTGCCAACCTCGTAGGTGCTATTCTTACAAAACAACTGCCATTGCAGGTAAGTGGGTATTAAAAGTAATGCAAGTTTGCACATGTTACAAGCAAAAATTAAACAAGTTATGCTTACAAATTAATGGAATAGAGATTTCAAGATTTACTGGTAAAGCTTTAGATTTAAGAAAAACAAAAATATGCAAATTGATGACATAAACTTTGCATTATTATTTTATGGTATCTTTTATTAATACTTACAGTTCCATATTGGTAAAAATAATATTACATCACATTCTTGAAAAACGGGATAATTCCTCCTTATTTCAATAGTACTCTGTCATTATCTCAGAATTTTTCTTAGCCCAACATATTTTTATGCCACCATAAAGTGGAAGGAATATAGAGTTGCACTTGTCCGTACGTCTGTAAGGTTTGTTCGTCCACCAAATCTTTTGGCATCAACTCCTCTCAAACTTGCACAGATGATCAAGCAGGATGTGTTGATGATAGGATTTTTTCTGCGGCCTTTTTTACCAGAGCTATGGCCTTAAATTTGTTATTACACATGTTGAAGCAGTGGGAGTGTCAGTGTTCGAAGACACGTTCTAGTTTTCACAGTCCGAATACATGCCGTTACTTTACTTGGTATACCTGGTTTAAATGAAAGAAAACCTTTCACATATGTGAAATATCACTAACTGTTGCTCAGTTAGTTTAAAATATTTGTTGAAGATCTGACTTAGATATTTATGCACCAGTACATAAATAATTATATATTTTTTTTAGAAAGTCATTTATGATAACCTTTTGCTGCATATCTTACTGTGGAAGAAGCATTATAATGTTTTATAAATTATTATGGAAGATTCAGTTTCAGTTGATAAAAACAGTATCTAATCGATAAAAAATAGGTTTTATGCTTTGCTTGTTTCTGTATTTCAGATATACCTCGCTATATACTTTGTGTTTGCAGACATAGTTCTGTTCACACAATTCTTATATTACAATTTGTACTGGAAAAAGAAATATAGAGGTAGGTCCAAAATAATTAAGCTGTATGTAGCTAGTGAATTTCTTTGGATTTTAATGTATTTTACTACAGGGTACCTATGAAATTATTAGTTTAAAATTATCTTCCAAAATATAAAAAAACCTTAATATGTACAGGGATTGGCTTAGGCTTTGAAAATAGGGAGACGTTTTTCCAATTTTAGGGAGAAGTTTCTGGAAATTTTCAGCTTTCTTTAAGAAACATATAGAGAAAAACCTCCCTTGGCCCAGTAGAGGGAGAAGTTTTGAAAATTTTGGGAGACTACTTCTCCCAAGTCTCCCTCTAAGCCATTCCCTGATGTATTAAGATTTTGTTTTTCAAAAAATAGAACTCTTGAATAACATGATTAGTTGACTTGAATATGTATGATTGGTACGATAAATACCAGAATAGGAAGATAAGATGGCATCTGTTTTTTTTTTCTTTTATCTAATTTCATATTTAAATAAACATCATTTGAAGTACAAAACTTGAATACTGCAAACAGTCTGTTGACAGTCTACCCTGTTCACAGACAGACTGCATAGATTTATTTTTGGACTCGTATGATATTGTCAATTTATCAGTTCTGGTATTAAATCAGTACTGGCACATTTTATTTAACTTGAATTAAAAAATCTGAAATTGGTTAAGACTTCATTGTGTTTTAGCAGCATTAGTCTTATTTAGAGTAATGCTGATAGAAAACACAATGATTGCTTGACAAATTTTTAAATCACTATTATAAACATCTGCAGGAACTGATTGTCAATGAATACTCAGAGCCCAAGGTTATAAAGCTGAGCATGGAAACCAGTCTCAAATCTCAAGCATCTGATTGGCTGAAATGGCGACCAGTCGCCATTTCAGCCAATTAGATACTTGAGATTTGAGACTGGTTTCCAATCTCAGTTTTATAACCTACAGCCCAGAACAGATTAATAGACTGTATTCATGACTGTATTATTTTTCATTTAAAAATATTATGGCTGTAAGTCATTTTACATCAAATTTGTACTATGTTCTTTTTATATATTTAGGTTATGAACCAATAGACTCCAGTATACAGCACTCAGGTGTTCCACAAGTTGTTTTATGTATAACGGGTGCAATGTTTTTGTGTTTACACAAGTCAGTAGAGTTAATACAGCCTGGTGTGATGTCATCGGAAATTATACGCCATCCTGTGGGCAGATCTCTAATGTCTCATAATCTACAATACCATATACATATTTTCAATGTAAGTAAAATTTCTTTCACAGTTAAGGCTTGTAAGAAGATGCATATCAGGAATCGCCACATTCAGAAAAAACAGCCTCCCCACACAGTCAAGTAGAAGAGAGAGAGAGAGCATGGTTAATAAAATGATCAGTTTCAAAAGAGACACCACTAACAATTAACAAAAATGAGAACCCAAGGGGTTACCGCCTTGGAACAGTCAGTGGCAAATCAAATTGCCATTGGGGGTTTCCCAATTAGTCACAGAGGGTGACACAATTAGTAACATAAGACTAATCTTCCTTGG